>JAQZBX010093006.1:0-12200 GCA_029593785.1 Cabassous unicinctus
AAAAAAAAAAAAAAAAAAACATGAAAAATTGTTCAACCTCACAGTTAGGGAAATGCAAATAAAAAATGCAATGAGATATCATTTCACACCTATTAGAATGGCCACTATTAAAAAGACAGAAAAACTACAAATGTTGGAGAGGATGTGGAGAGATAGGAAAACTTATTCTCTGTTGAAGGAAATGTAGAATGGTACAGCCACTGTGGAGGACTGTTTGGCAGTTCCTAAAGAAGTTGAATATAGATTTGCTACATGAACCCAGCAATACCACTACTGGGTAGATACTTAGAAGAACTGAGAGCAGTGACGTGAACAGACATCTGCACACCGATGTTCATTGCTGCATTATTCACGATTGCCAAAAGATGGAAACCACTCAGGTGTCCATCAACTGATGAATGGATAAACAAATTTTGGTTTATACACATGATGGAATATTATGCAGCTGTAAGAAGAAATGAAGTCATGAAGCATATGACAACATGGATGAACCTGGAGGACATTATGTTGAGTGAAGCAAACCAGACACAAAAGGACAAATATGGTATGATTGCGCTATTATTACCTAAATATATTGTGTAATCTCATGGACTTAATAACTTGAATGTGGGTCACCAGAAAATAGAATGATGTTAGAGAATGGAAAGCTGAGGTTAAACTTGTGTAGAATTGATAAAAAGGATGTGTTAATCTTTGGAAATGAATAGAAAAGATGAAAACACAACCTAATGTTTGTAACTAGCAATGCTATTAAATGGGTATGATAGTGGTTAAAAGAGAAGGTCTAAGGTCATGTAAATTACTAAAAGGAAAGCTAAAAAATGTAATATGGGACTGTATAGCATAGTAAAACCTCATGTGAAATATGAAAAAAAAAAAAGTGAGATAAGCACAGAGAACTCACAAAACTCCTATCCCATTAGAAAGAGGGCAGCAAGTACACATTCTAGGAGACGGGACTCCTAAGCTTAGTTAGGTAATTGACAAGAGGAACTACTTATTATTGTGCTGGAGATAAATTTCTAGAGGATATCACAGAATCCCAGGAACGGCAGGTACCTGGCCACCTATTCTTGTGTATGGATGATTTAGCCTTATGGTCTTAGCTCACTCTTGGCTCAGGTTCACTGCCTGAGAAGGACCAAGAAAGGGGATGGGGCTGCTGCGCCCTGTAAATCCGTTTCACACAAGGAGCAGCTCACATCAGGGCAGACTAACTCTTAGTTCCATGACTACAACTTGTCAGGCTAAACTTTATTTTCAGAGCATCTCCAGGTCACACCACTTTGAGGAAATGTCAGATGTAGTATTAGATCGTGTTCAGACATAATTATCTTTCAGGCCCAGAATTCTAGAATTTCAGTAAGAAAATCCCACAGGCTGGCTCCTCTCTTCCTGTCCCCCACATTCCTCTCTCCAGCTCAAGTATGGCTCAGCTTCATCTTGACATTTAAGGTTTCTGGCTGTGCTCATCTTCTCTTCCCACAGAAAACTATGAGGAGACATCCCAATACGCCGAGTTCTGTGTAGATTTTTAAACATGCAACTCACCATTTGGAAACAGCAGTTTCCCTTCCTCTTTTCGAATGACTGTACAAATCCTCTTGCTTTGGGGGCCATTTTTTCTTTTTTTTAAGGCTTGCCCAATTCCTTTTTATGGTACTTTTCCCCAGGATTTTTGTGTCATATCAACTTTTGATTGCCAAAACTATAATTAAGATTCCTACTTGCTATTTTATGTTACATCTGTGTACTTTCATCTCATTTTAACCTTTTATTTTATCCAGATTAAAATACATAGCAACTTCACCACACAACATGACAATTTTAAAATAATGTGTTGGGGGAAATGAATTTTTAATCTGCTCAACCTATTTTCTTTTCTTTTTTTTTTAAGATTTTATTTTTATTTATTTATCCCCCCCTTGCTGCTTGTGCTCGCTATGTCCATTTGCTGTGCATTTTTCTGTGTCTGCTTGTCTCCCTTTGTTGGGTCATCTTGCTGCGCCAGCTCACCGCACTGCCTGGGGGCTTGCCTTCACCAGAAGGCCCCGGGAATCGAACCCCGGGCCATCCATATGGTAAATGGGAGCCCAACCAATTGAGCCACAGCCACTTCCCCCTATTTTCAATATTATGTTACATTGTTTAAATATTTTACTTTATAAGAATATAATTTAGAACTTTGGAATTATTATTTTGCAATTTTGTTTAACTCAGTTCTGATTATTTTCCTTTATAGGAGACTAGCAAAGTGGTCATGTTTTCCACTGAGATTCTTCTTTTCCCACATAAACTACCAGAAGATGTTTTAGTAACAGGTGTAGATTTGGAGACTCTGAATATGAATGCCTTTTCTCAGCTAGCAAATAATTTAGAAAAATCTTTTCCCAAGAAAAATTTTCCTAAGTGTATTACTGAATAGAAACCTAAAAACAAACAAACATACAAAAAACCCATTCATTCCTTAAAAAATAATTATTCAATGCCTACTATATGCAAGGCATTGTTAATACTTGGGATTTTATCAGTGAACAAAATGGATAAAATTTCATGTCTGCAGAGGGCTTATGTTTTAGCAGGGAGAGATAGACAAAAAAAATACAATAAATAAGTATACTGTTATGTGTTCACGGGAAAATAAATAAACAAGGTAAGGGGATGGGAGTAGGCAGGGAGTAGATTCTATTTTAAATATTGTTGGCAGGGGAGGCTTCCCTGAGTAGGTAAGACTCAGGTAAGACTTACTTCCTTTGAGGTAAGAGAGAAATGCATATCATGTAAGGGATTTGCAAGGCACTGTAAGGACTTGCCGCTTTTCTTTAAGTACAATGGGGAAGTTATCACAAGGTTTGGACAACAGAATGAGATAAACAGATTTCTTTGTTAAAAGAGTCACTCAGCTGCTGTTGAAAATACAATTTGGGGAGGGAGAGCAGGAGTGGAAGACATGGACTAGTTAAGTGTCTATTGAGTTAATCCAGGTGGATCAGATTAAGGTGGTAGCAATAGAGGTGTATATTTTGAAGGCAGAGCCAACAGGCTTTCCTGAGAGTTTGGATATGGACTTGAGAGAAAGAGGAGTCAGGGATGACTCCAGGGATTTAAGCCCAAGCAACTAGACAGTGTTGCCACTTACCGAGAAGGGGGAAGCTGTGGGATATACAGGTTGTTTTTTGGGGAGGGTAGAGGGGTGATGGCAGGAATCAGGCATTTGGTTTTCAACATGGTATGTCTGAGATAGCTATTAGATGTCTCAGTAGGAATACTTAGTAGGCGGTTAGAAACACAAATTGGTGCTCAAAAAAGAGGACTGCACTGGCGATATAAATTTGGTATTGTTGACAGAGAGAAGGAATTTGAAGCTATGTGGCTAGATGAGCTCACTCATCCAGTGTGTGTCTTGTAAATGTGTCAAGTGTGGTGTCTTGGAAGGCAAGAAAAGACAGTTTACCAAAGAGGCAGGAGTATTCAACAATGTCAAATGCTGCTGACAGGTCGATATGGACCAAGAATTAATCACTGTATTTAGCAATGTGGAAGTTAACAGTTACCTTGTCAAGGATCAGTTTCAGTGATATGTTGGGAGTGAAACCCTGCTTAGACTGGGTTTAAGAAAATAGTAGGAAAGAAATTGGAGACAATGTGTCTTGAGTATAGGCAACTCTTTTCAGAAGTCTTGATGCAAAGGAGAGAAGAGAAACGGGGTGGTGACTGGTGGGGAAAATGTGCCAAAAAAATGTTATTCCTTAAGATGGGATAAATAACAGTATATTTTTTTAAATGGTGATGACAATGCTCCAGTAAAGAAGGAAAAATTAATGATATAGGAGAGAGGGGACAATTGTTGGACTTATAATTTGAAATTGGGTGAGTTCTAGCACAAAAATGAAGGAACTGGCTTTAGATAAGAGCATGTATATTTCATGATAGTAGTGTCAGGCAGGAAGGCAGAGGGTATGGGTACAATCCACAGGTGGTTGAATTTGGTGTTTCTTTCCTTTTTTTTTAAATTTCCCCAGTGAAGGGAACTTAGTTAAAAAAAAAAAAAAAGCTCTACTCCAGGGATACCAATTAAAAAATACTATTACCTAGGTAGGCAACCCTAATGTTACCACTTTATGAATCCATTACTCCTCATGATTGACAGGCTCCCTCAGTTTTTCTAGTTTCAATTTCAGCATATTATTTCTAACTCTAGTGGTCTAACAATTTCCCTTCCTCTTTGGACTTTGTTACCTCAGTACTCATGAGAGTTACCCCATATGCTCCACCCAGTTCCATTTCCTCAGCCCTGCTTCTATTCCCTCAGCCTGCTGATTTCTGGTCTAGTCTCCATCACTTCCATTTCCTCAGATGTGAGGAAGAGAGACAATTTGCTTCCTTCCTCCAAGACTTTAAGCTTAAATATGTCTAAAAAAATAAAATTATTTGAACCCATCTGAAGAAAGAATGGAAAGAAGAGGAAAGTGGGAGGCAGGGCAGGGGAGGAAAGAGATGAGAAGGCAACTGCCTTAACATTTTCTTAGGCTGAGCCCCTACTATGTAATTTCATATGTATATGAATTCCTGCTATTTTTAAACATGGAGGTGTTCAAGATATTCAACTATTTTGCTGTGGTATTAACAGAGCCATGAAAAAGAGATTAAGAGATTTAGTCACGCTTATGTGGATATACCTATAATAGGTAACATTTACTGTGCAATGCCTATATTTGAGGCACTCAACTAAGCCCTTTCCATATATTATCTCATTTAATCTCAACTTGGCAACAACCTGAGATACATATTATCCCCATTTCAGAGATGAGGAAACCAAGAGAGGTTAAGAGAGAGAGAGAATTTGAACTAAACTGAAATCTTCCATCTCTTCAGCTTTACTACCACTTTCAAAGCAAACATTTACATTTGTTTGTGTATGGTTATGCAGATATATCCAGATTTAGCCCCTTACCCCAGGGCTATTTTCTTACTTTATAAAGGAATTCATCATATTACTCATAAGCAACCCCAGTGCCTTTTGGATCAATTGATAAAGCTTGATTTCTAACACAACTTTTCAAAAACAGGTTTGCAGATTATTGAAATACACTGCTTATCACATGTTAGGCACTCTACTAGGTAATGGAAGGAGGAAGAATGCAAAACCATTCCTCCAAGGAGAGCAAATTCTTCTCTAGGAGGATCTCTCATCATTCATTCATTCATTCCAACAAGTATTACTAGGTGCCTTACGGCATACCAAGTGTTATTGTTTAGGTAAGCACAAAACAACTTAGAATGACTTTGTGTAAGGAGATGCCTTTATCTTACATAATCCTTTTAGACAGTAACGTGATTAAGTGCTTGGTCATCCAGAGCCAAGTTGCCTGATTTAATAGTGTATCTCTGCCACTGCCATGTGATCTTCAGCTAGTTCCATAACCTCTCGTTTCCTCATCTATACAGTCAGGATAATAATAGTGTCTACCTCATAGAGTTACTGTGAGATTAAAACTAAAAATATGTAAAGTGCTTAGAACAGTGTCTGGTACATAAGCACTCTATAAGTATTAGCAGTTATTATTATTGTGATACAGATTTACCATGTGCTGGAACAGTTGCTGATTCCTGACTATTACAACTCAGCAAAGGGCAATAAGTGCTTTTTAAGTTTTCCTTGACTAGAATTTCCTTGAATCCTTATCGTGTTTCCCCTACCCCACCCCTGGAGACATATCTGGTGTAGCCTCATACTACTTTTCTATGCCATTTCTTAATTTTGAATGCAATGTCAAATAAGCTATTGTCCTTTGCTGCCCCTTTCCTGTTTATTTTCTTGGAGAAAAGGGGCTGCTGACATGGCTTTTTACATGCTTGATCATCAGTTATCTTTCATTACTTGTCAGTTGTAGAACTCTTACTCATTTTAGATTTAAATTTTTAAAAATTATTTTTCTGATTATCAAAGTAATATATGCTCACTGTAAAAACAATTCAAACTTACAGAACTTTGTAACAGAAAGTGAAAGACCCATATCCAGAGATAACCACTGTTAACAGCTTTTTAAAAATATGTCATCAGATTTCTTCTAAGCATAGTTAGTGACATGCATATTTTAAGACAAAAAAATATAAATAAAAGTGGGATCATACTGTTCATATTGTTCTGTAACTTGGTTTTTTTACTTGAAGATCCTGGATATCCTTCTATGTTAATACAACAGATTCATCTTATTTTTACTAATGGCTGCTTAAAGTCTTCCTTCTACAGATCTAACATAATTTGCTTAACCTATTCCCTACTTAGATTTTATTAGACTGTTACACCATTATACTTTCATACTATTAACAAAAAATGCTGCAATAAACACATACATGCACATATATTTTTATATACATGTGTAAATATTTCTGAAGTACATACACTTTCACACACATTTGCCTAAAGTATTAGTTCCTAGATGTGGAATTGTCTGGTCAGAGAGGATGTGCATATGTATCAAAAATTGCCAAAGGGATTTTTCCAATTTACACTTGTAGTATATGGGAATGCTCATTTCTCCACATTTGACTGTTTCCTGAGTATCATTTTTTTTCTTTTCTCAATTTATGCCAATCTTGAAATCATATTTCTCTCAAATCTAGAATCAGAATTTAAAATCCAGGGAGGATCAAAAGGTAGAGCAAAGCACAGAAGAGTGTTTATAAAAACCACAAAACATTCCAAATTAATAATAAGTAGTGGGATGTGAAATTACTCTGACCTCCCAGATAAGCAAGCCTGAGACTGCGACTATATCACATGTCACACACACCCTGACCATACATCTTCTCCTTGGCTAGGTGTATAGAAAAGGACAGGCTGTTGGCAAGAGGGTAAGGAGAGAGAAGATGAGAAGGGAAGGGCTCAAAATCTAGTGTCACCTAGTAATTGGTCTGAGGTAGTCCCTGAGCTGCTTTGGACCTTTCTGTTCCTTCCTGTCTGGGCTACTCTTGCCATGAACAAGTATTACTCTTCATGAACAAGTGGCTCACCATTCAGTCATTACAATTAGCCTCTTCTTTTTGAAGCCTTTCCTGAAACCCTAGGAAACCAACCTAATGCCTCACTATGTCTGAGCCTTCCTGAACATCTGTAACCCACTGTGCAGCATATTTATTAAGAACATACTAGCTGCTGAGTGAATGTTGACTGAACATTTGCTGATATGGAAAGATCTTGGTAGAAGATGAGACTTCCCATTGCTCAGATAAATGGAGACAGTGAAATAATGGGCAAGAGCCATTTGTCTTGTTTAAAACCAACAATTCCAAACATTCTTCCTGACTTTATTTCTAGACTCTTGTTTGTCCACTCGTAAAAAGACTGCAAAAAGACTCCAATCTTAAATAAACAAGGGGGAAAGCTATCAAGTTGAAAAACACCTTCCAGCAGAGGACAACTTTTCATGTGGTCAAAACTTGTCTGTCTGCTTTATTTGCAAGACATTTTTGGTGAATAGGAATGGGGGAAAATTTTTAGATTAAAACAAGAACCGACTTTCCAGTATATCTTTAATTGCAGAGGCAGAACAAATGAAGCCGGGAAACTATGCCAAGAGAAAATTGCGTGTCCCAAATAATTCCGGGTAAGTAGTTTCTCCATGGGTTGGAAGCCCTCTACTGGAATTTCCCCCCTCTCATTTCATAACATTTCCTCCCCAAGACTTCATATCAGAATTTTTAGTCGACAGGAAAGACCCAGGAAGAGTTAAGGTTCCTGATTCTCCCTTGATCCCAGCTGGCGGCAGCGCCTGCCTGGCATCGTGCCGTGCCATAGTGGGCGTTTGATAGCTATTACGGCAACGGCGATAGGCTGCTGGCGTTCCTCCCTGCCCTATGCACCTGCTTGGCGTTTAGCCGCCAGTCACCGACCCCTCAGCCATCTCCTTCGCCACCCAAGTCCCGTCTGCGGAATCGCCCCGAACCTCGGCAGGCGCGCCTGGATAACCAAGGGAAAGTGCTCGCAATCACATGGAGGCCCGAGCCCGCCCCATTGGCTGCAGCCGGGCCAGTCGCGGCGCTCGCCGGCTGCGGTTGGTCCCGGAGCTGCAGCGCCTGCACGGGCCCGGAGTCCATGTTACGCTTTGTCTAATTCCCCTCGTTACAGAGTCATGTGCTGCTGCTCCCGTCGCCGCCGCTGCCGCCGCCCGTGGTGCCCCGGCTCCTCCGCCGCGCTTCGAGGTGGCAGCCGCGGGCGGGGCCACGGGAGCAGGGTCCAGGGCACAGCGCGCCTTCGCCGCTCCGGCGCGTCCCGGTACAGCTGCCGCAACGCAGCCGCCCGCAGCAGGTGATGCCGCCGCCTCCCGCCTCACCATAAGCCCTGGTTTGGCGGCCAAGCTGCCGGGGCTGCCTTCCAAGGTTGGTGCGCACCTCCCTGGGGCAAGAGCCGGGGGCCGAGAGGGAGAGCAGCGCGCGGGCGAGAGCAGCGCCGGATGCGAAGCACGCAGCCCGGGCGCAGGCGTTCTGCCCGGCTGCTCAGCGTGCCGTGGCCCGAGCGGAGGCTGCGGCCCGGAACTCGCTCCGGAGCGGTGGGGGCCAGCCCGGCCGGGCTCCCGCCTCCGGGCCGCTCGGGCCGGGGAGGCTTGTTCCGCTTTGGGCAATTTGAGGCGCGGGCGCACCCGCCGCCCGCGGTGGGCCGCGCGAAAGGCGAGTGCGAACTGCCTCGCTCCTGCTTCAGCTTGCGCGCTCTCCCTTCTCTCGCCTCCCTCCGCCCAATCAGAAGGGCTGGGAACTCGGGCCACAGCTCGGCCGATTGCTCCTGGAGGTAGGTTGTCTGGTGTCTGGCCTTGCTGGCCCGGTGCCTATAAGGTGAGCCCTTTAAGTTCTCCAGAAACGCCACCCCTCCCCTCCTTCCCGCGCCGGGTGGGCTGGACTGGGAGCCCGGCGGGCGGGGGCAGCGAGGTGAAGGCGCGCGCCCCGCCCCCAGAGCCACAGGGAGGGCGGAGGCGACCCGCAGGTGCACCCACCCCGCCCGCGGGCCATCTCCGGGTTGGGTGCCGGTATAATCCGCTTCTAGCTTGTTTGGAAGCGTGGGCACTTGGGAGCAGGACTTCTGCTCGAATCCTGTCCGGGGACTTGGAATGGAGAGGGAAGATTGGGGGTTGGTTATCAAAGGGACTGTCAACTCCAGGTTCTGAAGGGTTGATAGGGGCCGTTTCCTTCTTGCTCCCCCCCTCCCCCTTAATTTGGGGTACCCCTTGGGGATAAAGAAATGAGTGTTTTGGTTTCGTAAAAGGCCAGCCGCAGTGAAGCAGAGCTGCTACGGGTCGAGGGGAGGAGAGGTAGGTCCCTGCTGGAGAGGGAATGGTGGGGTACGCAGTTGGGGTGGTATGTGGAAGAAAGTGGGAAGGTAGGGTTGCCTTGGGGTGGGGACTGATGGGGGGCAGCACAGAGGTGAAAAGGAAGGGAGCACTCAGGGGGAAGGCAGAGAGATGGGGAATAGGTTTTGGGGAATCCTAGTCGAATGTGGGGCCAGACTTCAAGGACTTGGGCCCGTACGTGGCTACTATTGATTCTTACATTTCCTCCTTTCCTCCACCGTGACTTTGAAAATATTCTCTGTTGAGCAAAGAAAAGTAGGAAGACATATTTTAAAAGGGATACGGGACTGTAGAGAACTGGTTCTGTAAACTTTTCTTAGCAACTTTAATAATAAAATTCAGTTCAGGCAGCATTTATTGAGCACCTATTATGTGCTCTTTGCTGGACACCAGAAGAGTCTGGACAGGCAGGGAATTCCTGCCTGCACTAATTGTGAAGGCTGTTTACCTTATAAACGACCAAAGGGACCATCTAAGTGTCAAGAATGACAGTCATTCGGACCTTCCCTGCCAAAGCCTCTGGAGTCCCTGATTCTTAAACAGTCCTGTGGGAAGAATCTTGCACTATAACCAGTAAATGGGGTCTTCAGACAGCATTTATTTTTAAGGTCTGTAAATACTGTCCAAACACCTACTGTTCTCTAGGTCAGAGTTACAGTTATTGTTTCTCCTATCTTTGACACTAACTAACTGACTGAAACTCAGTTAAAATCCAAGAGCAAAATAGCAAAGATCCTGAGATTAAAATTACACTTGATCTCACCTAAAATTATTAGGTAATCCGTGGAGCTGGAAAAAAATTCCAAAGTCTTGAATTGGTATGCTTTATTTATATTTGAACATTTTATCTTAGATTTGCCTTGTTTTCATTAAGAGGGTGTGTGTGTGTGTGTGTACTTTGATTAAAACACAACCAGTTGGAAGGTGGGAGAGGAAATTGTCCCTAAATGACCCAGTCCTGGCTTAGCCTCTTCCACTACAGTGTTGAGTAGTGTATGATGCAACAAAATATTGAGCCATATTCGTATGTTTTCCTCCTTACTGTATTTTCCAGCATTTAAAAATTTTGCTCAAAACTTGACCCTTTGTGCAGAGCTTTTTGGATTAATTTTATAATTTTCTGATGTGGTTGGCATGTCCAGATGAATTGTTTTGGTAACTATATTTTGGAAATTAGACTTGATTCAATCTCAGCAAATTGTTAAATTGGTAAATTGACATTAGTTATAAAAAAGCAAAAATTTTGTCAAAACTATTTACTCATGATCATATATGTTCTTGAAATGGGTACTTGATGAGCGATTTCATGTATTTATAATTGGAAGTGGTGTTTGACATTCTAAGAAACACCTGCCAGTAATTTATTGAGTACCTGTAGTAAGAGAACCAGAGTGGGTTCTTTGGGACCTTAATGAGGATGGAGAGGATTCAGCTAATCATAGGGGGCAGATAAGACAGGTACATATGAGGACATCACCAGAAGCAAACAATTGCATTTGTCTCAGAGGTCAGGGAATATTGAAATGGAAAGGGTATTTGGAGCCAACTGGAAGTGCTGTGTGTGTGTGTGTTAGTGGGGGAGGGTAAATCTGAAACAGTGGCCATGGATGTGGTTGCCTCAAAGGAAGGAGCAGGATAGTCCCCATATTAGGGGAATAGCTTTGAGGTGCGTCACTGCTAAGTAGATTTGCCAGGCTGGAGCAGAGAACATGGTAGGTGAAGGAAGCAGAGGGAAGCTAGTTAGTGGGAAACTTGAACCACAAGTCATTGATAATCATTTGCCACAAGAACCTTCTCAACCATGGATGATTTTACCCCTCGGGACATTGGTAATGTCTGGAGACGTTTTCAGTTATCATAGCTGGGGGGTAGGATGCTACCAGCATCTGATAGGTAGAGTCTAGGGATACTGCCAGACATGCTGCAATGTCCAGGGTACCTTCCTCTCCCCCTAATAAAGAATAACCTTGTCCAAGATGTTAATAGTGCGGAAATGGAGCAACCGTGGCCTAGACAATGAATGTCACTGTGGTATTCTGATAAGTGAAGTTGTATCTCAGAACAAGCCTTGAGGGAGGGGCTTTTTGACTTGTAAGGAAAAATTACATTGAGGTTAGGAAGCCAACCTAGGAGACTTCTGCTGCGTTCTTCCGTCTGAATTGATGAGGATTCAGGCAAATCTTGGGAAGAAAGGAGCAATTTCAAGAGAGATCATGATGGGCTAGCAAGGCAGTGTAATACTGGGATAGTATCCAAAATTGAAAGGGTTTTAGATGGGAAGCGGGAGTGGCTCAGTAAGTAGAGCGCCCGTTTACCATATGGGAGGCCCCGGGTTCGCTTCCTGGGGCGTCCTTGTGAGGGCAGGCTGGCCTGCGCAGTCTAGTGGGCTGATGCAGCAAGCCCTCACACAACAGGAAGTGGGTGTGGCTCAACCGATAGAGCCCCCATTTACCATGTGTGAGGCCCCGGGTTCGCTTCCTGGGGCCTCCTTGTGAGGGCAGGCCGGCCCACGTGGTGCGAGGGGCTGATGCAGCAGGACCTCACAGCGAGGGGAAGATAAGCAGACACGGAGAAGACACACAGCGAATGGACACAGCAAACACAAGCAGCAAGGGGGGGATAAATAAATAAAATAAATAAATCTTTAAAAAAAAAAAAAAAGAAAGGGTTTTAGACAGGCCCTGGCCCGGCTTCTTCTTTACTTTAGTAAATCCTTACTTTTGCCAGTCAGACTCTGTTTGAAGAGCCCCTTATGAAGGCATGCCATTACATCTGTGGACTGTTTGTAGTGTTAGAAAAGCCTTTCTTATTTGAGCTGAAGATTGCCTTGAGCCTATTCTTTTCTTCTGGAATACC
>JAQZBX010093008.1:0-12220 GCA_029593785.1 Cabassous unicinctus
TGTATTTGTTGTGGCACAGACCAGATCAATATGATAGAGCTTCCTGTCTGGGGGCTAAGAGCCTTGTAATTTAAACTTTCGGAGACAGTTCTCCAGTCTTCTCTGGCAGCCCCCTCCCTTTTCCCAGCTAGGAAATATTTCCTCTCCCCTCTGAATCTTCAACAATCAGTCCCTGTTAGTAGCAGAGGAGATTGGGAGATTTGAATATCTTTAGCCCCTTGCAGGCTCCAATGAAAACAATGGCGCAGCCCCACCCGGCCTGGACTGGCTCTCAGGACAGGGCAGACCAAACCTGGGAGTCAAAAGTAGGGTCAGCCCCAGGCTCGCTCTCTCCCCTTTCCTGTGGAGTCCTCAACAATTAGCCCAGGCTAGAAGAGAGGGAGATTGCGAGGGTCGGATTTCTGCAGTCCTTCCTAGGATCCCAGGGCAAACTGCCGTGTGGAAGGGTCTGTGGGGCTCCACAGCCCAAATTTGTGGGTCAGAACCTGATTCAGCCTTAGGCTGTGTCCCTCTCTCTCCCCTTTCCAGGAGTGGTAGATCCCTGGAGCCCCCTTTGTCTGTAGTAGCAGGCCCAGAAGCCCGAGAATTCTAAGGAGTGTGGGGGAGGGTGCCGGCAGCAGCCGCCGCTGCTGATTGCCACTCACGGTTCTGTCGTTGTGATTTCTCTCTTTTGTCCCTCTCTCCTCTGGGTGGTGTGCAGCCTTTCCCTGCTGTCCTAAACCCTAGAAGATCTAATTCAGGGCTATTTCAGCCTGTTTTCTAGCTATTTTTCTGGAGAAGAGATTCCTGTGTCTTACTAGTCAGCCATCTTCCCGGAACCATAAATGTTCTTGTATTATAATTAGCCCACTGCTTGCTGGACCAAACACCTGGACACAATTACCTGGCTGAGTTGACACATTAACCTAATCATCACAAGCACCTGTATGCAATCATATGTTCATTATAATATAGACACACAGAGGAGAAGACACACACAGAAGTGGAGGAGGCAATGTGGCCATAGAGGCAGAGATTGGAATAATGCTACCACAGGCTATGGAATACCTGGAGTCACCAGAAGCTGGAAAAGGCAATAAGTGGATTTCACCCTAGAGCCTTTGGAAGGAATGCACCCAGCCCACTTCTTGATTTCTACCTTCTGGCTTCCAGAACTGCAAGAAAATTAATTTCTCTTGTTTATGTCAATAGTTTATGGCAATTTGTTCCAGCAGCCCTAAGAAACTAACGCAGATTTTGGTAGTGGGATGTGAAATGCTGCCATGACAAATACCTAAAAATGTGGAAATGGCTTTGAAATTGGATAAATATATAGAGCCTGAAAGAATTTTGACAAGCATGACAGAAAAATCCTAGATTGATTAAAGATACTATCTCTAGAAATATGGAAATTAAAGGTACATCTGGTAAGGGCGCAGAAGAAAATGAGGAACATGCTATTGGAAATTGGAAGAAAGCCAATCCTTGTTATTAGCTGCAAAAAGAAAATGGATGAATGTGTCCTATAGTTGTGTGAAAAGAAGAATTTGTAAGCAATGAACTTGGATATTTAGCTGAGGAGACACCCAAGTAAAGTGTTGAAGATGCTGTCTGGTTTCTTCCTACTGCTTATAGTAAAATGAAGAAGAAAGGGGTATATTGAGGAAGGCACTGTTAAGCCAAAAGGGACCAGCACTTGATGATTTGGGAAATTCTCAGCCTATCCAGGTTGTAAAAGATGCTAAAATTAGAAGATTCACTGTTAGGAAATTGTTCTCTGGAGAGAAAGCCAAGCCTGTGTCTGGACAACCTTTTTGCTGGATCTAAAGTGACTCATGGATCCACTCAACCATCCCAATACAATCTAGGGATAGAGATGAGGTTATTTAAGAGAGATGCTTCAATTTTCTTCCTTCTGGAATGGGAATGTTTTTAATGGTTATCTGATGCTCTAGAAAATTAATATAACTTTCAATTATTCTAAGATTAAATAAATTAATGGAGATTAGGTCATGTTATATTTTCCTATGACACTGCAGAAGGACTGATGCTATATAGTGTCTTAGTTTGCTAAAGGCTGCCAATGCAAAAATACCAGAAATCCATTGGCTTTTATAAAAGAGATTTATTTGGGTTAAAACCTTACAGTTCTGAGGCTGCAGCAATGTCCAAATCAAGGCATCATCAGAGATGCTTTCTCACCAAAGGTTGGCTGCTAGTAGATCCTTGAGTTCTGCCATATGGTAAGGCAAGATGGCAGGTCTGCCAGTCTCTCTCTACTTTGTCCTGGAGCTCAGCTGTGGGTTATCAGACATCTTTTCTTTGGCTTCATCTCCTTGAGACTTTCGGGGCTTCTCTGTCTTTCTGCAGCTGTAGGCAAACCTGGAGTCCACCCTCTTACACGGCTAGGTCAAAATGACAGCACTTCCTTTTCTTTGACTCTCCTCTCTGTGTCTCTGTTTATATAAGGCTCAGCAAAAGGGTGGAGACCCAACTTGGGTTATGCCTCACTGATGTGGTCCAATTAAAAGCCCTAAAGCATGTTAATCAAGTGATTTAATCAAAGGTCCTTTAACTGAATTTAATGCAATCAAAATGCCACCCCCCCCCCGATTGGACTAGTTTAAAAACATAATCTTCTGGGATTCACAAAATTCAAATCGCCACATATAGATATATTTAAAAATAACCAAACATCAAAAACAAATACAAAAACATTTCTCCTTGTAGGTTTACTGTATTTTCCATTTACTAAACTGTCTATATTCTCATTTCCAAATAGCATATTTCTATCTATATTAAGCTTTTAGTCAATTATATGGAATGAAATAGTATTCTTTTGAAAGTTAATAATTAAATTTATTTTTTCTAATGTTTTGAACTATATGCACTAAAAACATATGCAGAAAACACTAAAGCAGTGAAATGAACTGTACTAGAAATTCAAGTGAGCGAAGGTAATTAAGAATGTTGCAAGTAAAATCACTTGGGTGAAAAATCCAGCTTCTACACTTGCTATGCCACCTTGGATAAGTTAATTAATCTATCTGCAATTACGTTTTTTTCATTGATAAGTTTGGGGTAATGCTATTACTACATCATGGAGTTGTTGTGGTGATTCAGTGTTACACTGGCTGATAGCACGCTATGAATGTTATTTAGTACCATATTTATCTATATTCCCAGCACCCATATCTCACTCTAGCTTTGTTTTATCTATTCTTAATTGCATTTTTCTAAACTCCTATAAAAGGATGAAAAGTTTTAACTTTATGGGAAATCTCCAAAAAAGGAAGGCAACTTGTAGAGGGAGCAATGTAGATAAAGAATAAAGATCTAATTTATTAGACCAATCATCACTTTTTCAGAGTGGCCTTCCCTGATCTCTGTGACTAGATCAGTTTACCCAGTGTACTCTATCTTACCTCTTTTAATATAAATTGTCACAGCTTTAGTTTTACAAACTTTTAGGGAGATTTTGTCTAGCCACTGTGGAAAGGGACTGCACCTTTTGTTTCACTCCATCATTAGAATCTTTACTACTGCACAGTATCTATCACATAATAAACTCACAGGGATATTTGCTGAACGAATGAATAAAGATTAATGCAAAATAATGGTTATTAGGAAAAAGAATGTTTTATGTAGAAAATTATATTGCTTATTTTACCTTTGAATTTGTAAAATGTCATAGGTCTCAGGATAAAAACTGCTCCCTCACATGCCAACTATCTTGATTTGCTCTGTTAAACTAAAGCATGGCTTTTCTGAGAAAGTTCATTAACTGCAGGAAGCAGGCTGGATTCCTTGTTCCTTCAAATCAAGGTTCTCTTTTTTAGAAACAGATGAAATTTTAGTAGATCCAGGTGTAGGAGAAAAGTAAACTGCTACAAAAGTATGTGTTAAAATATTGTGCCCACTGGACATGTTTGGAAAGATGAAATAGAGAGGTGACATGTCTGATTAGTTCCCATGGAGAATACAGTTAACACATCAGGCTTTTAGACAGGGGAGAGTCTCTGGCTTGTCTAATTTATTTAACTTGGACCTTCAGAGAGTGGTTTGAAAACATTTGTTTGTATCTCTAGTGATGACTAAAAATAGGACATTAGCCAAGTTTGGCATTGAGCCACCCCCGCCCCCACGCCCCGACCATACTTTAGAATAATGAGGAATTTAACAGGGTATTGGACATCATTAATGGGATGAAGAAAAGGAAGATAAATGGACATGGGGTGGTAGGCATTCCATGCTAAGCATGTCTTACATTCTAGAAGTATAATGGGTGTTTCAAGCTAATAATTACTAACCTTTACTAACCTGTAAATAATTTCATAAATGGATATCTAATTGTTAGGAAGAAAAATACATGACTTCGAAAAGTGAGTAAATGAAGAGATTCCCCAGTAAGAGCTAATGTCCTGAGCAAACGTATTTTGCTCCTCTTTATTTTAAGCTCATGTGATAGTAAATATTATATGGGTAACTTCAAGTATAAAAGATAAAAAAATCTAAGATTTATTGTTAATTATGCATGAAGACATTTTTACATGAAAATCATGCTTTAAAGAATCTTTAGTTTCTCAGTCCTAGAAGCCAAACATATTAAGGAAAAATGTGCCAAAACTGAATGAAATTAAAAAAAAAGAACGGGAATATGAATTATAGTAACTATTTACTGAAAGCCAAGCATTGTGCTGTCACTTTATAAATTGTTTATCTTATCTCATTAATTAATATAGGGTAAGAACTATATTTATTCTCATTTTTTGTATTAAAAACTGAGTTTTAATTAGCTATGAGTATGACAGTGTGAGAAGAAAGCCTTGAAACGATTTCCTCCTTGCTGAGAAGGCATATAATTCCCTCCTTTTCTCTACTTGCATATACATATTTCATAAATTACTTTCACAAGTTGCCAACATCATATTTGTAGTTTTTTAAGAAAAAAATAAGGGAGTTATTTTTTCATTGTTTTTCTTCAATAAGAATTCACTATCAAAAATCACATCTGCTATAAGAAAAATAGAACTGCAGGCAAGAAACACAGTATATTCATGCTAAAATGTTAAGTATTTCATTCCTCCTTTTCTTTGAAAACATAACTAGTACTTATGAAATATTCATTGTTCTGTTCAAGTCTTAAAAATGATAGGATTTTAATAAAATGAGGGTCACATTAAAAATGATTTATGTGTAGCATTTAGTAGTTACTTATATCTTAGGAACATAATATCATGCATAATATACAATTCAATATAGAAGGATTCTTATTTGATATAATTTATTTGAATAGGTATCAAATGTTTATAAAGCCAGATACTTTTTGTACCATGTTAGCATTTTACCTTTGACTTCAAAGTTGTACAGATACATGGCTATTTTCAATAGCTTCATTTTCCTACAAATTCAAAAGTACTTTCCACATGACTATGAAGATATATTTTTAAATTATTTTGAAGCTTGTGTTTTCTATTTAAATGGAAATGTAATCTAGCTTTGTTTGTAGAAATATGTATACCTTTAGAAATATAATTTCTGGTTTTGGTATTCTTATAAGTTATGAATGAGCATTTCTTTACACATGCTTCAGTTTGGCAGAATAATATGCTTTAGCAATAAGAATTATAAAAAGATTTCTTGACTTTTGTTACTGTCATTTTACATTGATGGTTACCTTAGAAGTGCTCTCTTTAATATATTTCATATTATGTGATTTAGTTTTCTGCCAAAGAGAATAGAATAATTAATCATAAATAAATGTTTTTCATTTATAATTATGCTACAGAGTAGGATAGACTAGCTCATGTCAGACTATAACTACCACCAAGAACAACAAAAAGTTGTATAAAACAGAGAAATTATTTATTTGAATGCAGTGATTGGGTTCTGAGGAAACAAAAAACAAAAGTACTAATTCACTGGAGCAGTGTGAACCTATGATAGGCGTGTTTAATTCTGGAACCACCTTTTCCCTAGAAGAATTTGCCAGTTCTTCCTTTACCTAATGGCTGAGGATTCAGACTTTGTCTTCCTGGAGGACTGCTGAAAGTGGTACAAAAAAACAGGCAGAGGTTTGTGAAGAAGTGGATCTTATCTCAAGCACATTTCTGGTTTTCCACTCAGGACATTTCCTGAAATCTGAAGCTCTCTTGGATGGAGACTACGAAATTAACATAATTCCATGAACATATAGACTGTAATTTAAGCAGTCGCATGACACAAATATTAGAGGAGGGAGAGCTCTATAGCCTATACCAGGTGAGAATTTGAATATTATAGAAGGCTAGGACTAAACCAGATATAGACTGAACAGCACTAGTGCTTTGAACTGGCCTTTACTCATCACAATTCCTAAATTGATAATCATGATCTTCCACCACTCTATTGGCCTACCAGAGAGAATCCTGAACCCTCTCTAGAAGAATATAACATCTTGAGTCTTTGTAATTATTTTATACACAAATTCTGGCCATGAAAAATGACTATACATGTCAAAAGACAGGATCACATACTTGTAAACCAAGAGAAAAAACAGTAAAAATTTTAAATGATGTAAATTTTGGCAATAGTTGACAAAGACTTTAAAATTGCAAATAGAAAAAAATAATTGGATAATATAGATGATAAGATGGAGAATTGGAATTTATAATAAAGAACAAAACGCAAATTATAGAATTGAAAGATATACCATCTGAATTGAAGACAAATTGTTTGGATTTAACAGTAGACTAAATGCAGCAGAGAGCAGGATAAGTGAACAATAAGACTAAACAACAGAAAATATCCAAACTGAAGCACAAAGAAAAAAAGAAAACATAAAAATGAGTTTTATAAATATGTGGGAAAAAGTGTTAAGGTCTAATGGAGTCCCACCAATAAGGGAAAAGAGAAAGAGGGCAGAAATAATATTTTAAATAGATAATGTCCCAACATTTTTTCCAGAATTTCTCTGCAATCAAGCTGAACAAATATAAAGAATATTATGCAGGCCAAAAGTGCCTGCAGTTGCCTTAAGAGAGCTGCTCTGAGACAGGCTGAGGAAATACCAGCCCCTCTTATCCTATGGGGGAGGGCGGGATGGAGATGGAACCAAAGGTGCTCAACAAACCGGTTTGTACTTGCCAAAAGCACCTGCAGTTGCCCAGAAATGCTGAGGAAACACAGGTCCTCTCCTATTGGGGTGTAGGGATGGAGCCCTAGGTGCCCAACTATTCAGTCTGTGCTGGCTGAAAGTACCTACATTTGTGTGGAGAGGCTATTGCAGGTAGTCCCAGCTTTCTCCCTGCTGAAGGTGGGACGGGAGCCTAGGCTTGGGCTGCAATCTGATCTGGGTCGAAAGAAGCCTGTCCCAACCTTCACTGTGATTTTCAATCAGCCCTGCTTCCCCTCATGCCAGGGGCAGAGTTAAGATGGAAGCTACCAGCCTCTTTCTGACTTGGACAGTTTCAAACTTTAGCTGTTTTTAGGATTATACTTTAGCAAGCCAAATTTACTAAACAGTAGGAGAAGTCAGTGCCCAACTGCCTCTTCCTCTCCCCTCCCCACCCCCTTTTTGGGAAAGGAAGCTTCCAACTCTGGCCACAGAATAGCTCCTGAGGCGGCTTGCACCACCAGTGGAGGATGGGCACTGACCTCCGCCATGTGGAGAGCTCTAGTCATTAATCTTCCCTCTAGACGGGCAGTCTCCTCCTTCCATTCTTTCAAGGATGTTGTAGGATGCTCTTCTGGTCTTCTGGGCTACCCAGCAGGTGCTTTAGATAGCTCTGTTTAGATTACTCAGCGCACTGTAGGAGGAGCTGATTCTTGGAATGCCTTACTCAGCCTCCATCCTATCCCCATCCTTCTGATTACTGGATTTTAGTAAAGAATCATGGTTGTAATCTTTGGGGCCACTAAACAATTTTAAAAAATAGAAACAGGTTTTACAGCTAACAAATTAATAGAGGGAGAAAATTTTTTGATTATTCAAAAGAAGGCAAGAAAGGCAATAGAAAGTAACGTAAATCAGGTGTGTCAAGTAGAAAACAAGCAAAAGATGGTATTTATGAATGCAAATTTATCAATAATAACATTACACATAAATGGACAAATATATTAATTAAAAGATTGCCAGAATAAATAGATACATGCTGCTTAAGAGAGACATACCTTAACTATTTATATATTTCAAATATTGAAAAAAGTAGTGGTAAATTATAAATCAAGCACATCCCACTGAAAGAATACTGGTGAAAATATTCTAAGATCAGACAAAGCAGACTTTGTGTCAAGAAGTATTAGTAGAAGTAAAGAGGAATATTTCATAGTGAGAAAAATTTAGTCCACCAGGAAGACATCAAAATTCTGCTTCCAAATAATTGCCTGAACTGAAAGTAAAAATAGACATGATCAGAATCATAGTTGTAAAATTAACGGACCACTGCCTCAATGATAGATGGACAATCAAAGGGGAAAATGATATAATGATCTTGGTGAATGAAAAAAAAAATAATTCAATATTCATTTATGAATTATCAGTAAACTAGGAATCAAAAAATCCTTTCTCCCAGAATCCTCAGGATTGGGGAAAGAACTATGGACTAAGTGGACTTACTGGTATTCTACTGCAGATATATTGTGATTCTAGCAATGGAAGAAATTACAACATTGATGTGGAGCCAGTGGCCACTGGAGGCTCTGGGGGCAGGGAGAGGTAAAAACGGTTGTAATATGGGGCCTTTTTCAGGATTTGGGAATCGTCCTGAATGACATTGCAACGACAGATACAGGCCATTTTATATCATCACATAACATTCAGAACTGTGTGGGAGAGAGTGTAGACTACAATGTGAACTATGGTCCATGCTTGGTGGCAGGGCCCCAGGATGCGTTTATCAATTGCAATGAATGTGTCACACTAATGAAGGATGTTTATGTGGGAGGGTGTGGGAGGGGGAGGGAGTGGGGCATATGGGAATCCCTATATTTTTTGTGTAACATTTATGTAATCTAAGTATCTTTTAAAAAATAAAAAAAAATATTATTAAAAAAAGTCCTTTCTTAATGTGATAGAGTATCTACAGAAAACCTAAACCAGCTTCATGCTTAATGGTATTATTTTAAAATATTTTCTCCTGAAATCAGAAAGGAGACAAGGATGTTCGTTAATAACATTTCTTTTCAACATGTTCCCAGAGGTCATTTCCAACAGAAGGCAAGAAAAAGAACAAGTGTATAAGGATTAGAAAAGAAAAAACTTAAGCTTTCATAATTCACAGACGGCTGTGGATATAGAATATTCATAATTCACAGACGGCTGTGGATATAGAATATCAAATGAATCTGCAGATGAACTAATAGAATTTGTAAGTGAATTTAAATGTTTTATAGATTAAAAAACAGTTACATTCATATATATCCGAACAAAATGGCTAATGAAAAAATAGTATATAGAAGTAAATAGAACAAACATTTGCAAGATTTTAATACTGAAAACTGCAAAACATTGTTAAGAGAAATTAAAGAAGACTTACATGAATAGGGTTATATATCATATTAATGGATTCAAGACTCAGTTGTAAAAAGACGTCAGTTTTCTACCACAACATTGTGTGTGCGTGTGTCATTATCACGGTGTGACTTTTTTTTTTTTTTTAATTTAGAGAATTTGAGGTTTACAGAAAAATCATGACGAAAATACAGAGAGCCCATATATCCCCCTATTAAGAATACTTTGTATTAGTGTGATACCTTTGCTACAATTGATAAAAGAATATTATTATAATTGTATTCCATGACAATATTTTAAATTTTAATGTCTCCCACTTAAAATTTCAGTATGCTTTTAAAATTTTGAATGAAAATTAACAGACTGATTTTTCCTTTTTTTATTAGAGAATTTGTAGGCTTATAGAAAAATCATGCAAAAAATACAACATTCCCATAAACCCCCACCCCCATTAGTAACACCTTGCATTAATGGGGTCTATTTGCTATAATTGATTAAAGAGTATTATTATAATTGTGCTATTAGCTATAGTTTACAATTTACATTAATGTTCACTGTTTGTATTATAAGTTCCATGTTTTTTTAAATTTTATTCTAGTAATATATATATACAACATAAAATTCCCCCTTTCAAGCACATCCAAATATATGACTCAAAGCTGTTAATCACATTCACAATGTTGTGTTTTACCATCACCACCATCCATTATCAAAACTTTTCAATCATTCCAAATAGAAACTCTTCAATTTAAAAATTTACTCCCCATACCCTATTCCCACTTTAGCTCCTGGTAGACTGTACTCTAGCTTCTGACTATATGAATTTGCTTATTATAATTGTTTTACATCAGTAAGTTCATACAATATTTGTCATTTTTTTTTCTGGCTTATTTCTTTCAACATAATGCTTTCAAGGCTTCTGGATGCTCCTCAAAGCTTCTCTTTCTGTCTGACTTTCACTCTGCTTATAAAGGACTCCAGTAATCTGGATTAAACTCAGCCTGATTCAGTGGGGCCACAGCTTAACTGAAGTAACATCTTGAAGAGATCTTATTTGCAGTGGGTCCCCACATCCACCCAAATGCAGAATGTGGACCAAGACCAAGAGCATGTCCAAACTGGGGCACAAATTTCTATTCACTGCACTTATGTATCCATACTAAGTTCCATTACCAAGTTCAAGAAATTTAAAATTGATTTAAAGTTTACAGTTCATGTTCTAGTTTTTCATATGTCCTAATAATGTCCTTTTGAACCTTCTCTCCTCCCTTATTAGATACTATCCATGATCATGTATTGCCTTTAATTGTTATTGTCTCTTTAGTTGCCTTTTTTATTGTGATAACATATATGCAATATAACTTTTCCCATATCAACCACTGCCAAACATCCCATTCAGTGGGATTGATCACTTTTACTATGTTGTGGTACCCACACCACCTTATTACTAAACATTTACCATATCCCCAAACAAAAACCCTACAACTATTTTGCATTAACTCTCTATTCCCCTTGTACCCACTTGTGGCAACCTATATGTAATTTCTATGTTGGTGAGCTTGTGTGTTCTTCAATATTTTCTTTGTAATTACCATAGGCCTTAAATTTAATATCCTAAATCTGTAAACAATCTTGTTTACTTTGATGCCTACTTAGCTTCAATAGTACGTATAAACTATATTCCTAAACCCCATCTTTCTCCCAATCTTTATATAATTCTTGTCATAAATTACTTATTTATACATTATAAGCCCCAAACCACTGATTTCTTATTACGTTATGCATTTTCCTTTTAGATCCTGTAGGAAGTGAAAAGTTTATAAAACATAAACCAAAAATACAATAGCACTGGCATTTGTATTTATTCCTGTCATTATCTTTACAAGAGATCTTTATTTCTTCATGTGCCTTTGATCTATTCTCTATTTTCCTTTCCTTTCAACCTGCAAAATTCTATTTAGCATTTATTTTAGGGTCAGTCTAGTCGTGATGAACTCCTTCAACTTTTGTTTATAGGGGAATATCATAATCTCATCCTCACTTTTGAAAGACAGTTTTGCTGGAAATAGAATTCTTGGTTGGAAGATTTTGTTTTCAAGCACTTTAAATATGTCATTCCACTGTCTTCTTGCCCTCATGGTTTCAGGTGAGAAATTGGCATTTAATCTTGTTGACATTCCCTTGTGTGAGGCATATTGCTTTTCTCTTGTGGTTTTCAGAATTCTCTTTTTATCTTTGGCGTTTGACAGTTTGATTATAATATGCTATGGCATGTGATCATTTTGATTTATCCTATTTGGAATTTACTGAGTATCTTGGATATGTATATTCATACCTTCATTAAATATGGAAATTTTTAGCCTTTATTTCTTTGAGTATTATCTCTGCTCTTTTCTCTCTTTCTTCTCCTGCTGGTACTTTATAGTGTGTGTATTGATATACTTGATGGTATCCCACAGGTTCCTCAGACTCTGTTCACTTTTCTTCATTTTTTTTTTTCTTCTGATCCTCAGACTGGATGATTTTAATTGTTTTATCTTTGAATTAACTGATGCTTTCTTCTGCCAGCTCTAATCTGCTGTTGAACCCCTCTAAGGAATTTTTAATTTCTGTTACTGTGGTCTTCAGCTCTGTTAAGTTCCTTTACTTAATTTATGTTTCTCTAACATTATTTTCTTTGTGTTCATCTATATTTTTCCCGATTCCCTTTAGTTCCCCCCCCCCTTTTTTTAGCTGTTGAGCATATTTAGG
>JAQZBX010093009.1:0-12202 GCA_029593785.1 Cabassous unicinctus
AAGAAATTATTCTATTTTCCTTTTATCATTGTAATATCGGATGTCCAGTGTATCGTGAAACCTTCCCCATCTCATTCCCCAGTGTCTCCCAAATTTCAGTTTAATTTTCAAAGAAGTTTTAGGTCACAGCAAAGTCACACACAGAATATTAGAAACTCCCACATACCCAACCTCCCTCCCGCTTCCCCACCCCATATTAAAACTTTTTTTTAAATTTTTATGGATGATTTCATTGTTATAATGTTCAGATAGAAGGTACTATAATATGTTGTTGAATAAATAAATGATCATGCTACCAGGTAAAAATCTACATTAAAATTCTGACTTTGTTAAGAAAGCAAACATCAGTTTCTACAAGACAGTATGAATATGATACTGTAAGCAGGGCCTGAGAGCTACAAAATCAAGGAATAATTTTATTGAGGTATTCTACCTATGTTTTCAAATGCTGTTTACATTTATTAATCAACAATGAATCTCTAGTTGATTAATACCTCTATCAGAGCCAAAGCAGCATAAAGTGCTGCTCTGGTAATGGGTAGATGAAGTAATGAACTCCAAGTGAGAAAGACACGTAAAGAAAATCAGATATTTCCTTAACATGGGTTCTCATTATCTCTTGCTACAAACCTGAATGATATTTGTTGGCATTTTGCAGGATCTGAAGTACTCAATATTTTATTTCATTGCATGGTATAAAGAACATACCATCCCTATTAAGATAAAACAACTTGCAAATTGCAGCTCTAACTCTATTTGTGTCAAAGTGAGATTACCTATAATCCCCATTGGTGGTGTGATGGTTAGGCTAACATAATTGGTTAGCCACATAATTGTGTCCAGGTGTTTGGTCCAGCAAGCACCGGGCTAATTGTATTAAAATAATATTTATGGACTTTGTTCACCAGTGAGTTTTCTGAGTGGATGGCTGATTACGTCTGCATCAATCAGGGAGATTGCAGTGAACAATGTGTGGTGCTTTTATCCAATCAGTTGAATACTTTAAAAGAGGAAGTGATTTCAACATTCAGAGAGAAGTTTCCTAGCTCATTTTTGGGCAGTCAACATCTCACAGAAACTCATCAAGGACCTTCACTGGACTTTCATCAGAGCCCCTGGTTTGCAGCCTGCCTGTGGGACCTTGACTTATCCATCCCCATGGCATGAGAGAGACTCTTATCACATCTCATATTATTGACAGATATCTCCTGTTGATTCTGTTTTCCTAGAGAACCCTGACTAATACAGCTGGTTTGCATATTTGTAACAGTTACTGTTTCAAAACTCACATATAGAACATATAATTTGGTTATTTTTCATTTATTATATGCACTTTTAAATTATTTTGAAGTTCATATATGTTTCAGCTTTCTGTTTGTATTATACAGTCATAAACTTTAGCTCCATAACTCCTAAAAGGCATTGTTGCAGTTTGGCATTGTTTATGAATTCTAAAAATAGATATTGGATTATATTTGTAAACTGGTCTGTACCTGGGCATGATTAAATTATGCTTTGGGCTTTGATTGGGCCATATTAGTAGGATGTTAAGTTCCCAGCCCCCTTGGTGGGCACAGACTCATAGAGAAAACTACATGGCAGAGAAGAGAGTTGAAGTTTCGATGCAGAGCCTGGGGAAGTAAAGACATGGAGATGAAGGACACAAGGGAGTTTTGAACTGGAGCCTGGGAAGTAAGTACATAGAGGAGCACAGCAGCTGAGCCCAGAAAGAATCAAGCCCTGGAGAGAGACAGACCCAGCTGACTGATAGTCCATGGCTGGCCTTGTGGAGAGATCACAGCACCTAAGCCAAGAGAGAAATGGAACCCCAGGAAGAGAGGACTCCAAGAAGCCTGAACTCTTGGCAGACTTCAGCAGCCATCTTGCCCCAACATGTGGCAATACACTTTGGTGATGGAAGTAATTTATGCTTTATGGCTTGGTAACTGTAAACTTCTACCCAAATAAATGCCCTTTATAAAAGCCAACAGATTTCTGGTATTTTGTGTCAGCACCCCTTTGGCTGACAAATAGAAAATTTGGTACCAGAGAGTGGGGAAGTACTTTTGAAATTACCAAAATGCTGGAATGGTTTTATAAATGGGTAAGGGGTATTTTTTGGAGGAATTAAGAGATGCTTGGTAGAAAACACCTACAGTGCTTTCAATAGACTGTTGATAGTAATATGGGCTCTAAAGAGACTTTTTATGAAGCCTTAGAAGTAAATGATGAAACTATTATTGGAAACTGGATGAAAGGCAATCTGTGTTTCATAGCTGCAGAGAACTTAACAAGATTATCTCCTGGTGTTTTATGGAAAGCAGAATTTGAAATTGGTGAGCCTGGACATTTACCTAAAGAGTTTTCCAAATTAAACTCAGAGAAGGAGGATTGGCTTCTCCTTGCAGCTTGTAGCAAAATGCTAGATGAGCAAGATAAGCAGAGAAATGAACTGTTGGGTGCAAATAAAACAGAAACTGAATCCAGAACTTCCAAGTCTTTGGAAATCAAGCCCCCAGATATAGTGCCCCATTAGGGCACTTAAATAAAAGTGGAACTTGGTAAATAAGGATTGAAGATGAGGTTATCTCAGAAAGAGTTGTGGAAACTTACTGTATGATGGTTTGGATCCTTGCTTCCTGCATGGTAAACTAACAAACTTTTTGAGAGAGCTGTATAAAAAAATCACTGTCAGCCTGGAATAAAAGGAACATGGAAGGAGAGATTGATGGGGAAATGACTTCAATAGGAAAACCATAGCAGCTGATATCTGGAATTAGGACATTGCCTTGGGCCAAGAGAGGAACCCCACCTATGTATAAAGAGAGGGTGAGTTTGCCCCAGCAGTTGAAGAGCGTGGATGTTCCCACTGGGTGTTCTGGGGGGTTTTGCCACCCCAGGGTAAAGAGAGGATGGAGCATATTCCTCAAGGATTACAGCAGTTAATGTCAGCACCCCATAGGTTTAAGAGGGGTGGACCTGTCCTCTATGGCTTATTGAATGCCAGGTGGTCAATTTGTTGCTCTGAGAGGGTTAATCCCATATGCAAAGGTTAGGGAGGATGTTGTCTTCACTTCACCGTACTAAAGGGACTAAGATTCTAACCCAATGATTGGGTAAAGTGTGGCAATCACCCCAATGCTCTTGGAGGGTGAGGTCTGGAGCTTGGTCGACACCCAGATCCTTGATGAGGGTGGAACCAAGAAAATGGCCACTGGGCAAGCCTGTGGAAAGGGTGGGTCCCCATAAGTCCTCAAGGAGAACAAAGCATTGTCTTAAGAATGACTCTCAGACTTTGAAATTGAATGGAGGATGCCCAACAGTTTTACTGAACTGTAAAGGACCCATGACTCATGTTTCATTCCCAATTTCTCCTTATGGTAATGACAATGTTTATCCTTTGTTTGTCCATTTGTGTACTGGAAGAAGATAAATGGTTTTGTAAGTTTCAGAGGTCTACAGCCAGAAGGGAATTTGCCACAAGACAATCTGTATTTCTTTAAACTGATTAGAATATGATTTGATTGAGGGTTTTTTTTTTTAATTATTGTAATGTGTTTTTGGAATTCAGAGGGTGGAGTGTGGCCATTTGACATTGTTTATGAGTTCTAAAAAGAGATATTGGATTATGTTTGTAAACTGGTCTGTATCTTGGTATGATTAAATTATGATTAGGGCTTAAATTGAGCCATGTCAGTAGGAAAAAAGTTCCTGTCCCCTTGGTGGGCAGGGACTCACAGAGAAAACTACATGGCAGAAAACAGAGATGGTTTTTTGATGCAGCGGTCGGGGAAGCAAAGACACAGAGAAGGAGGACACAAAGGAGTTTTGAGCTGGAGCCTGGGAAGTAAGCACACAGAAGAGCTGAGTTGCGGAGCCCAGAGAGAATCAAGCCGTGGAGAGAGAGACAGAGACAGTCACCTGATAGTCTATGGCTGGCTTTGTGGAGAGAGCATAGCAGCTAAGCCCAGAGAGAAACGGAGCCCTGAGAAGAGAGGAATCCAAGAAGCCTGAACTCTTGGCAGACATGAGCAGTAATCTTGCCTCAACACATGGCAATAGACTTTGGTGAAGGAAGTAACTTATGTTTTAAGGACAGGTAATTGTAATCATCTACCCCAAGTAAGTGTCCTTTATAAAAGCCAACAGATTTATGGTATTGTGCATCCGTACCCCTTTGGCTGACTAATACAGACATGAAGCTTTATATATAATTTCTGATGAAAACATCTCACCTGCTTTATATTATCAAGATAATTCATGTTGAGGTACAGCACAAATGGTAACAATGTACATGATTTTATAGGACAAAACAAAAAATTTATCATAGGTATCACAGTTTTGCATTGAAGTATTTTATATAATTTACTTATTTACCAAAATCTCCATTTATTCTCATCTAGAGAAATATTTTTTGTCCTATTTCTTTTCTTCCCTGCCTTTCTCTTCATCTGTTTTACCTTCCTCTTTCTAAATCACTTCAACCTTATCTTACATTCTCCTTTCTTCATTTATCTCACTATATATTTTTTATAAAGGGTGAACCTATAAAGGACAATCAATTATCAAGAATAGCAACATTTTTAAAAGAGAAAAGTTTTCTCAAGATTTATCTCAGTCTAAGTCATTGCATTATTTAGCTTCATTGGACCTAAGGGCAAATTAAAAGTTTATTGAATACATTAGCAAGAGCAAATTCAATTAAGAATGGTATAAAACCCAGTATATGATAGATTGATGGCTGAAAATTTAGATTTGAAAATAAATACTGTTGAGAAATAGACAAAAAATTTACAATATTGTGCTAGGCAAGTTCTGATTCAGTAAGATAGATTTTCATGTTAATTAAAATAAAATGTCCACCTGCTTTGTGTATTGTTGGAAGAAGATCCTTTTCTAAAGCAGGCTTTTCCAGAAAAATAGGAAAATTGTTTTGCAGGGATTTTCTGAGGAAATTGAACATACCTTTAGAGTTGATGTTTAGCAACACCTAGTGATAAAACCAGTTTTTGTCCATTAAAGGTAGACTATTAGAACAAACAAGCATGCCATACTAATCAGCGTATATTTGCCCCCCACTTTGTAAGACCCACTATGTAAAGTGAAAGTTCAATGTCAGTCAGTTATAATGTTTCCTCACTTGCTTCCACACTGACCCTATATAAGCTTCCAATTTCCACTCCTTCAGTTGAATGGGATGCTGCCTGATTCATGGATCACTCAACAAATCTATGGAATTCTAAATTGCAGGAAAAAGGTTTTGTTGTTGTTATTGTTAATCACTCACATACCTTGGTCTCCCATTCTTCTTGATGTAACAATGAATAGGTATTAATTTATAATCTCAAGGACAATTAGATAATGAGTGGACTGGCATATCTTAAATAAGAACACAATGTAGGCAGGCTTCAAGGATCATGGAGGATTAGAGTGTTACAGGGATTACTTCTTTCCAAGAAAAATAGCTAGAGGACAGGCAGAAACTGTCCTGAATAACTGTTCTCTGGCTCTAAAACCTAAGTGAGTGTTGGGCAGTACCAAAAAGTGGGTGGATAAAGAGAAGGAGACACTGGAGTGAGGATCTGTGAATAACAAGGGCCATTGCTGCTACTGGTGCCCGACTCCCACTCTTGGGGCATTCAGCCTTGGGTCATCTGGTCCCTGGTGAATGTCTACAAACTGAGAGTGCCACAGGGGTCCACTTCCCCAGGAACAGGGAAAGTCAGGGACACAGCCACTGCTGATCTAACCTTTGGCCAGTAGATTTGTATGCTGAGTCTCACAGTTTCCATCCATCCTGGCCAGATGCAGCCATGCCATTATTTAAACCTGGGACTTGGCAGAGAACTAAAAACATGCTGCCTTCTCAAAAACCCTTGTTATAGATCAGTACTAGCTGCTCCCAATGCATAAGGAACTGAGGCAGACTAGTTTAAAAAAATGAGAAGTTGAGTCTAAAACCTGGCAGAAAAACATGGCCATGAAACAGATGGCCATGGAATTCCACCTGGAAATTCCCTGAGAGAAAGACCCTACAAAAAGGCTGTTGGAAGAACCCCAAGAGATTTCATCCCGGATCAAGGAATAACACCAGATATTCTCAAGGGGCCTTATCATTGGTCCCCTTGGGGAAATTGATGGTTGGGGTAATCAATCAAAACAGCAAAGAGCTAGAACACATCCCCTGGACATTAGCAAGGGGAGAAATAAATAATGGTTTAAAAGTAACCACACAAGTTAAACCTCCCACTCTCCATGCCTGGACCAGTGTGAAAGTATAACTGAAGACGTGTAATCTGTTTTTTTCTCCCATTTATATTTTCTTCTCTCATTTCCTTAATAAACTTCTGACCTAACTAAACTGGCATGTTCTTAAATTCTTTTATGTAACATAGCCAAAAACTTAGAGGAAACCCAGCTACAGGACTGATTATTATTTTCCTTCCTGGGAAAAGGTCAGTTGAAGATAAGGGACACTAGGTGAGTTTGAACAGAGAAGCATGGATCTGAATAGCCCTCCCAGGAGGAGGGAACCCTTGAAGAAATTGGTTTGGCACTGCATGGTCAGTCATGGTTTTAGTGAAAACATTGACCACTAGCGATTGAGCAGAGGGGTTTGCCAAAGATCACCATCTGCTGGCAGTCCAGGAAAGTTTACTCCAGGAAAAAAAAAATGAGTGGCTTTTTGGTGCCTTTACTGTTCCCTCCCCAATGACTTGCAAACTGGTCTGCAACTATCTTCTGGATCCTTAGCCCTGTATTGATCAATTAAATGGGGGCAATTTTAAAGACCTAGAAAAAGTTGAGCCAAGAATCAAGAAAGAGACATAATAAAAACTTTTGCAATAATAAAATCCTAGGCAAGTGAGATAAATCCATTATCTTAATCAGATGGCTAGACACCAACAAAAAATTATGTCATACCAAGAAACAGGAAGATGTGGTCCAGTCAAAGGAACAAATCAAAATGGTAGAGGAGAACTAGGATTTGAAACAACTAACTAAAGGTGTTCAAACAAATCTCCTAATTCAGTGTAAGTAGTTGAAGGAAAATATAGCTAAAGAGTTAAAGGACATTGAGACAACACTGAGCAGTGATCCAAGATGTTGGAGAAGGGAACATCATGCTATAATCCTACTCCAGAAACTGTGGAAGGGTAGGCAGGCTTACAGGGCAGAAGGGAAGCCAGGGGACCTCAGAGGCAATCAGAGAGGACAGGTAGAGAGTGGGAACCCAATCAGGTAGAGGAGAGGGAAGCCTTGGCAGAAAGTGCATGCAAGCCAGTACCCAGCCAGATACAGGAAGAGGGAACCTGGGGAGGTGATTTTGCCTGCCAACAAGTTTTCACCCAGCTCCAGGAGTGAGGAAAGCCACAGTGCAACTAGAGATGTTTATCAGTATCCAGCAGGTTCTCAAGGTTTGGGGAGAACTGCAGGGCAAACAGGTATGGGCACCTGCAACCAGCTGGCTCAGGAGGAGTCAGGAGTAGGGGGAATTGGAATATAGGAAAGGTAGACAAGATCTCAGCCAGTTCTCAGAAAAAGGAGAGACAGGAGCTGGCACTTAACTGGCTCCAGGGACAGGGGAGGGGTTAACAGATAATGTAGGCTGTTACACAAACCAGCCCTGGGGGACAAGAACTGGGTTAGTAAGGGATAGGGTTCACAGGCTCCCAACTGCCAGGGTGAGAGGGGAGCCAGGAAAGTAAGCTAGCGAACTGACAGGCACTAACCTGGTTGAGGGAAATGGGAGCTGACAAAGGCAGTTGGTGAACTGTCAGGTACTCAATGGGCCTGGAGCAGGAGGGAGAAAGAGAACAATCCAGCAGTTTGGCAGGTGCCCAGCCAACATCCTAGGGGAGGAAGAAATGTGGGAAAAGCAGCCTTTCAGTTTGCTAGTGGCCTGAAAGGGAGGCCTATTTTTTCCTTGTTTTTTTCTTATTCTTCTTCTTTTCTCTCCTTATTTATTCTTTCTTTTATTTTATTTTTCCCTCTTCCTTTACTTTCTTCATTCCACCTTCTCTTACTTGGTCTTAATTTTCGTTCTTCTGCTCTCATTTTTCAAGTCTTTGTTTTAATTTATTTTTTAATGTTTCTATTTTCTTTTTCCACTTTTTCTATTCTAATTTCTTTTACTTTCTATGATTTTTCACTATTATGACTTATTTTTTGGCTCTTTTGTGATTCCTTTTCTATCTTTTTTAGATTATTATTCTTTTTTCTTCTCTCTTTCCTTTTTTGTAGTATTAATATTTTTGCAGGGAACATGGACAATTATAAAGATATAGAATAATTGGAACCAAATGTCAAAAGTCTCAAAACAAAACAAAATTAAATAAAACCCTAAACTAGAAAGAGAAGCTGGCCAACTGAATAAGCACATCATGATAAACAGATGCCCAGACATGAGCCAAAAATTACAAGCCATAGTAAGAAACAGTAAGACATGACCCAGGCTAATGAACAAACTAATAAGCAGGAGGAGGAGCAGAATGTGGAACAATTCATCAAGGAAGTTGAAACAAATATCATAAATCAACTTAATGAAATGAAGAATGAGATAAAGGATTTTAAGAGGACACTGGAGGAAACAACAGAAGAAACCATATATATATAAAAGACCTGATGGTGATGAAAGGGACAACGCAAGAAATTAAAAATATGCTGCAAACACACAACAGCAGATTTGAACAGACAGAGGAAAGATGTAGTGTCATTGAATATAGAATATCTGAAATTGCACAGATAGTAGAACAGATAGATAAAAAATATAAAAGTTCAGCAGGAAACAGAAAATTGAATAACAACACAAGCAACACAAACATATATATTATAGGCATTCTGGGGGAGAAGAGAAAGGAAAGGGGGCAGAAGGAGTGTTGAGGAAATAAGGGCTAAAATTTTCCCAACTCTTATGAGGGCCTTGGATATATATTTCAAAGAAATGCAGTGTACTCCAAACAGAATGAATCATAAAAGGCTTACCCTGAAACACATATTATCATATTTTCAATCACTCAAGACAAAAAGAGAATTATGAGAGCAACTAGAGAAAAAGAAATGTGTCACATAAAGGGAAGCATGATAAGTGCAAGCACTGATTTCTCATCAGAAACCATGGAGGCAACAAGGGAGTACTATGACATAGTTATGGTGCTCAAAGCAAAAACTGCCAACCAAGAATTCTGTATCCAACAAAGCTAGGACTCTAAAATAAAGGAGAGTTCAAAATATTCACAGAAAACAAAAATTGGGAACATATGTCAACAAGAGTCCTGCCCTTCAAGAAATACTGAAGGGAGTTCTGCAGGTTAAAAAGAAAACAATAGAGGGAGGGCTGGAGGAGAGTGTAGAAATGAAGATTATTTGTAAGAAGAAATAAAAGTGTAAAAAGAGAAATAAAAACAAAATATGGCACATATAAATATTAAGAAAAAATGGCTTATGTAAATACTGCCTTGACAACAATAACACTGAATGTTAATGGATTAAACCCTCCATTTTAAACACATAGATTTGCACAATGTATAAGGAAACATGACCCATCTATATGCTGTCTACAAGAAACTCACCTTGACCCAGAGATGAAAGGAGGTTGCAAGTGAAAGGTTGGAAAATGATTTTACATGCAAAAAAAACAATATAAAAAGGACAGAAGTAGCTATATTAATATCAGACAAAATAGACTTTAAATCAAAGCTGTTGTAAGAGACTAAGAAGTACACTATACATTAATAAATGGGATAATCTGTCAAGAAAAAAAAATCATAAATATTTATGCAACAAACCAGGGTACCCCAAAATTCATGAGGCAAACAATGATAAAGATAAGGGGAGAAAAGATTGGTCATGTACAGGGTGTTGTAGCCATATGTCTCTGTGGATGGAGACCTACACAATAATGAATGGACTAGTAAAACTCATCTTAAGGAATCATGCTACATTCTCTAATAGTATGGCAAGAATCTCTAGAGCACAGATTCTTAATGAGGGTTCCATGGGTCCTTAGGAAGATTTCAGGGGGTCTGTGAGCTTGAATTAATTTTAAATAATCCTAAAATTTAATTTAAAGACATGTCAATATTGAGTGTCATAAAACTATCTGCCATTACATTCTGAGAAGGGGTTCATGGTTTTCATCTGACTGGCAAAGGGGTCCATGGAACAGAAAAAGTTAAGAACCCTGCATGCCCACTTGCTCAGGAATTTTACCACTTACTGTTCCTATTTAAACTTATGAAAATTGGAAAACGGGGCTCAAATTTTTTGGAGACTTGACTCTCCTCTGGGCCTATGCATAATAAAACTTTGTTCATCCGTACCCCCAAGAGTGCTGCTTGGGTTCCTTTCTGCTGGCCACAACATCTGGTTCCCTGACTGGGAAAGACCCAATCAAGCAGGCCCATTGTGCCTCTGGCCTAGAGATGATGGGCGTGGCCCACTGTCATCTCCAAGCAAATGAGGTGGGCACCACCTGTCCTCTTGAAGGGACCTCCTTCTGAGGCAGTCCCCACAAGCCATGTCCTTACACTCCAGCCTGACTCAGTGGGGAGGTAGACTGAACAGTGCCAGAAGTCTCTGGAAAGGTAAGGCCCGGGTGCCAAGTCCTCAGTCAGGCCCATCTCTGGATGGAAGAAGAGATTGATTACCTCCTGAAATCTCAAGTACCGAGATTCCAGAATAGGGCAATCCCTGTGGGAGGGGCTGCATAACCTCTGAGTGACTTTGTGAGTGAGTGAAGATGGCACAGGCTTGCATCTCCTGTACCAATCTGTGACTCCAAAGCTTTATGCTATGGAGTGAGCATGGGCCCTAACCTGTTTTCCACGGCTACATGATACAGCATAATAGACACCCTGATCTTTACCTGGGCGCCTTAGCTAAGATGAGCTTAAGTTCTTACGAGAGAGGTGGGCATCTGATTGGCCTTGAAAGAGGTGACCCCTTCCCATGTCTGTCTTGTGCCACTGATGCAGGGTATTGCTTAACACAGTGAAAACCTACCATCTTAAACTGCATGCTCAAGAATTTCAAGAAGGGTTTTTCCAGAGATTATGGCATCCTAACCCTAACCCCGGCACCCTCTGAACCTTATGTGAGGTAGAGTGGCCAACTTTTAATGTTGACCGGCCCTAGGACGGAACCCTGGATATAGCCAGGGTCTGTGCAGTGTGGCTGGTGATCACAGGAATTCCTGGCCAGCCCAATCAGTTTCCCTACATTGACTCTTGGTTGGAGATAGCCCAGACTCTGCCCCCTTGCATTCAATTGTGCATTGGAAAAAAGGGACAGAGTAGGGTCTTGGTTGCACAGGGAATGGGGCTCTGGAAACCAGTCATTCATCAAGGGTCCTTGGAGGAGTACCAACCCCCACCCCCACCACCATATGCTCCATCCGCTCTAGCCTCTCCTCCTAGCCCAGGAGTGCAGGCAGATCTCCCAGAAACACCCCCACCAGGCAGGCTGTCACATCCAGCTGTCCAGGGAGGGAAAGCAACTAGAGTAGAGAGGGGGCAGGGACAGGCACCTAATCAGCAGGACTCTGGCAAGTGGTAGAAGTCTAAAATACACCTCATTGGGTGTAAAGTTTATGAAATTATTTCCTACTACCATATCTTGTAGATGCTTCCCTACATTATTTTCTAGGAACTACTTTATGGTATTTGCTAATATATTTGGAGTTTTGGTCCCTCTTGGGTTAATTTTTGTATAGGGCATGAGATAGTGGTCCTCTCATGACCACTTTCTTAATGTCAATATTAGAAGTTCTTACATGACTAGAACAATAATAAATCCACTTTGGTCTATAGTTTCATTATCCTCTTATGTTTTTCTCATTCTTCAATCTTGAGGATTTGGAGATGGTGATTCTCACTCTACTTTTGGTTGAGAAGTGGTTTTGATCCATTGGTGCACATGAATGGAAATGTCTTGCTTCAAGTTTAGATACTGTTGCAATTTGACATTGTTTATGAATTCCAAAAATAGATATTGAATTAGGTTTATTTTTTTTTTTTATTTGTAAAATGATATATAATACATATGCATATATGTGCATTTGTTTACATAAATGTTATTTGTTATATATATATGTATACAATTTATAGAGGTGCCTAGATTACCCAAATATTACTCAGAAACTACAGGGATTCCCATGCTCCCCGCCGCCCAGACCCCCAACAACACCCCACACAACCATTCC
>JAQZBX010093010.1:0-12206 GCA_029593785.1 Cabassous unicinctus
CAAAATGGGTCAAGGACCTAGCTATAAAAGTGACAACCATAAAACTCCTAGAAGAAAATGTAAGAAAACACCTTCAAGATCTGGTGGTGGGCAGTAGTTTTTTTAACCTTACACCCAAAGCATGAGCAACAAAAGAAAAAATAGGTAATTGGGACCTCCTCAAAATTAAATACCCTTATACCTCAAAGGAATTTGTCAAAAAGATGAAAAGGCAACCAACTCAATGGGAAAAAAATATTTGGCAATTACGTATCTGATAAGGGTTTAATATCCATGATATACAAAGAGATCATACAACTCAACTATGAAAAGACAAACAACCTAATTAAAAAATGGGCAGAAGACTTGAAAAGACAATTGTCCAAAGAAGAAATATAAATGGCAAAGAAACACATGAAAAAAATGTTCAACATCACTAGCGATTAGGGAAATGCGAATCAAAACTACAATGCAATATCATTTCACACCTATTAGATTGGCTGCTATTAAAAAGTCAGAAAACTGTAAATGTTGGAGAGATAGGAACGCTTATTCACTGTTGGTGTGAATGTAGAATGGTATAGCCACTGTGGAGGACTGTTTGGCATTTCCTATGGAAGTTGAATATAGACTTGCCATGTGACCTGGCAATACAATTACTAGGTATATATCCAGAAGAAGTCAGAGCAGAGATACAACACCAATGTTCAGAGTGTCATTATTTACAATTGCCAAAAGTTGAAAACTACTTGGGTGTCCATCAACTGATGAATGGATAAACAAATTGTGGTATATACACATGATGGAATATTATGCAGCAGTAAGAAGAAATGAAGTCATGAAGTATATGAAGTATATGAAAACATGGATGAATCTGGAAGACATTAGGTTGCGTGAAGCAAGCCATATGCAAAAGGACAAATACTGTATGATTGCACTAAATATATTGTGTAAACTCTTAGAGTTAACAATTAGAATATAGACCACCAGAAAATAGAATGAGGTTAGAGAATGGAAAGCTAAGGTTTAATCCTTGCAGAATTGGTAAAAAGGTTGTTTGTAAATCTTTGGAAATGAATAGAAATGGTGAAAGCATATCATGCTATTTGTAGCAGTGCTATTGTATGGGTATAACAGTAGGTGAAAGGGAAAGTCTAAGGTCATGTGTATTAGTATAAGGAAAGCTAAAAACTGTAACATGTCATGTATATGACAGTAAAACCTCATGTAAAATCAAATATGGGTGAAATTGCATATATAAGATTTATATTTATATAAATATAAATGCAAATATGCTAGAGGCAAGGAAAAAGAATAGCAGCTTTGTATGGCAGAGAAGCATAGAGAGATTGAGAGGTTATGGGTTTTGTTTGTTTATTTGTTTTTTTGTTTACTATTTTTCTTGTAATAATGAAAGTGCTCTAAGAATGATTGAAGGGATGAATGCACAAATATGTGATTATACCGAATGCCATTGATTATATACTTTGGATGGATTTATGCTTTATTAATATGCACCTAAAAAATTGATTTTTTTTTAAAAAAAGCAATTAAAAAGCAGAGACTTATCTGTGTCTTACAGGCAAACAGCCTCAGGGACCCCAGATGTAATGGATTGAGAGGAACATCAGGACCTCATGGGGGCTGAGTAAGGAACATACTTTTTGGTTGGCATGGCCCAGGGTGGGAATCTTGGGGCCTTGGTAATAAAACAAAAGAGAGCACAGACTGGCTTTCATTAAAAACTCACCAGTCTCCATCAGGAGTTGGGGAGTGCCACTGCCTCTCTCTCCTGGCTGGCTCACCGAATAATGATACCAGATGGCTCTGGATTCTGGGCTTCTAGGTTCTTGGCTTATGTCACATAAAAAAATTTAAGGACGCAGCATAGGGTAGGCAAGGGAGTAAAGAGTTTATTAAGAAAAAAGAAAATGAGAAAAGTACATGGTCCATGCCAAGGCATGGGCCACAGGTGTACTACAGGGTGAGTTGCATAGGTAGGGCCCCAGGACGAGGCTTTTAAAGTCTGTTTGCTTTTTGATGGGTTGCCCTACCTGTCATTTCTCAGGGGGCCAATGGCAAGGACTTTTGAGGGTATCCAGACTTTCCCTTGACCCCAAATGAGATTCTCATGGCTGGAATCTCATGGGGTCTTCTGGCAGCCTTCTTCTAAGGAGGTTTCCAGATGGGTTCTCATGGTCATGTGGTCTATTGGCCATGCTGTCTGCTGGCCATGTTGTCTGCTGGGCCAGCTGTCCACCCCCTTTCACTGTACTAACCTGATAGAATTACCTACTATTGCTTTCTCAGTGGCCTCATTCTGATGCCTCCCTGACATATCCCCCTCAGTGATTCATCTGGGAGGCAGGAAAATCTCTGTGTATCCAACTATGAATGATCTTGCCAAGGAGACAAGAGTTCCAGTGACTCTTTTCTTCATGTGTGAAGGTATATTCATTCATATAGAGATGGGGAAAATAGGTCTTACCCAAAATTTTTTTCAATCAACAATTACTGAAAATCTCCTGCATGCAAAGCTGTTCACAGACAGTTGGTAAAGAAAGAAAAATAAAACAGTTCTTTACTATAATATGACAAAAGTTTTGAAAGATCTAAGCATAGGGGTGTGTAAAGCAGTCCCTTCTCAGAAAACACATAATTTCTAGTAAACAGTCTCTATGCTAGACCTGACTTTGATCCAACCAATTGCTTGGAAAGTAGCAAAATTTACCTCTCTTCTGCAACCTTATTATAACCTTAAAATTGTGATTCCTTCTCCAAAGTCATTGCTTGCATGCAAATGTAGTCACATCACAAATATTCACCACACAAATATTATCTGGAATATAATGCTAAAAATGTCATCTTGATATTGCATATTTACTTCCATTAGGACTTTCCCTTTCAGTTTTTTTCAACCTCAACCCAGGGCTAACTCAAACTGTGATCACCCAGGTTCTTGCATCAGCAACATCTGTCACCAAAAATAAATATTCTGCAATCAAACCTTAACTGGCCTAGCAATTTTGTTGGTGATGCATGAGGCAGAACAGAATTCAGCTTCATTCTTCCTTAGCTAAATTGGCTTTGCAGCACTGAGAATAGTAAAGATTTATTGTGTCAGTAAATTAAGCAGAGGTGGCCCAGAAAAACAAAAGATTACAAATTCATGCAATTCCACAGTATTCTTTAATATTCAGTTTTTGCTTCTTTACAATGTAATATATTTTCAACAAGTTGAAATGTAGAAAAACAAAGAGACAATACTCCTAGTTAAAATGAAATTTGAATTTCAGATGTAAACTGTTCTAACAGCTGAACAATGTGATTTGTGATCTTATTAAATCAACACAGAATTGAACACTCTTATTAACCGTTGGTAAACAGTAGTAATTATAAAATCCCTTGCATATTTTCTGCCCTTTAAATAAATTATGCTGGCTGTTCCTGTTATAGCATTTCAATTTACAAAGTAATTTTGCACACATTATTTCATTTAATCTTCAAAACAACCTCTTTCAGACAGTAGCTAAGGAATTATCATTCTTATTATACAGATGGAGAAACTGTAACCTAGAAGTTAAATCCAAGACAACAAACCTAAGGACCTGAAATGAGTGTCTGGAGAAAAGTTAACAAATCTTCTCTTCTTACCTTGATCACATATATTCCCAATTCATATCTTCTAAAGAGATTTGTATTTCTGCCTTAAACAAGAAACCTAGAAAGAAGTGAGTTTGAGAGGTGAAAATATTTTAGTTGGGTACACATTCTGAATGTTTATAGCAATGTTCCAGTGAAAGCTGAAAATATTTTAGAGCCTAAATGAGGGAATCAAGACTACCCATAAGGATGTTGTATGTCTTTAATCCTTCTCTTGACACAGTTTTCTCTTATCCTGAGGGAAAACTGCAGATGAAAGAAGTCTAAATGGATATAGGGAGAGAGAAGAGTTTGAATTTGGATTTATCTCATTGTACCATGACTAAACAGCTTAGAACAGATTCTAAAGGAAATGATTTTATTCTCTGCTTTCTTAGAACAGTGTGAATTATGTTTAAAAACAAGTCTACAGACAATAGCAAGCAGGAAAGCAGGAAACAAGGAGAAAGCTGAATTTGACATATCATCTCTGACTTCAGCCAGTTCAGGACCTTCACAGTTTGGACCTTTTGGTTTAAATCGGCCTGATGTTCACAGAACCTCAGGAACACCAATTCTAAATGTACTATGTAATCATATTCCACTTTCAATGCCCTTCTTTTTTTGACTATACCATTCTTTCACTCTACTGGTATGATTTTACTTTTTAAACTAGAAAAATCTTTCAATCATCATCATTCCTGGCTTTCTTAGATTTTTATTTGAGTTATGAATAGACCCATTAAGGAAATACACTTTGCAATCCTAAGATGTTCAAGTCCCCAAAACTTCTTGCAGATAAAAGTTAAGTATACTGCTAACAGGTTATCCTGAAATATAGAATAACATATTATACCAACTAGTTATTCAAGAGGGTGATAGTCAATGTGGAGATGCTTCTATGATTGCAAAGATTTGAATTACCAGTCTCTAATGTCTGAGTCTTCTGCTGAGCCAGGGATATAATCTTGAGACTGAAATGATCTTGCTCATTTCTGGAATGCTAAGACCTGGAATGACATATGGTACATGGTTTAGCATTTGCTACATGCTTTTTTTTTTTTTTAATTATAGTCTCTTCTTTTTTTAATTTAATTTTATTTGTACATTTAATAATTGAAAATATAAACAATTAAAAACTAAAAAGTAAATACAGATGAATAAATATATACATTTCTCCATTAAATGTAATGGATACATATAAATTTTTTTTTTTTGATCGAACAATATGTTACACAATATATTTGTTTCACAGTAACGCATTCATACAGTATTTGTCCTTTTGTGTCTGTCTTGCTTTGAATCAAAAGAATGAAGAGGTAGAAATTATGAGAAAAGTTTGACTTCTTGGTCTGTCAAAGTAGCTTCCACTTCAGGAACAATAGTGACCACGTTTTAGAAATCACACTTCCTAGGAATTTGAAAAGATATATATAATGAGAAAGAAAGAAGAAATCTATCACTTTCAGTGTAATTGTTGCTCAAGCAACTAGCTCACACTATCCATGAAGAGGTGAGACCTGGGGGTGAGAAATATTTACTACTCCTATCCCCAAAGAACTACATGGAAACTACAGAAATAGTGAAATATCTGAATGCAGCATCTATTATGTCAAGAAAATGAAGATATTATTTGTCAGGAAGTCAGTAGTGACAAGTCACTAAATACATAGACATTTAACAGCAGAAATCAAATATGCTTGTATGGTAAGGTACTAGAATGGTCAAAATTCAACCAATAAGCCTTGGTGTAATCAATAAACAAGTCATTATTGTAACCAAGGTTTAAGAACTAACAAATAATTGTGATTACTAAATCATCATATAGATGCCTTTATATTATGGAATAGCAAAAGGTTAATACCTGAAATTACTGACGCTAGCTAGAGTGGTCTCACCCCTGTTTATGGTTGCTCTAGACTTAACCTCACCCTTGTGTGCTTACCTTGGTGATGGTAATTATAGATTGACCTTACCCTTGTTTATGGATTAGACTCACACTTGTGTATGCTTACTATTGGGATGGTAACCATTCCACCCTCCTCCCAAGAATCTTTAAGGGCTTGTATGACATATGGAACTCAGAGCTAAAGTTAACCAGCTCTAAAGGTGCTGAAAAAGCAGCATTAATTTTAAAAGACCACCCCAATTAAAGAAGCTAGAGAGAATCAGACTTCAATTGAAAGGTAAATGGGGCTAATAAAGACTAAGTAGAATCAGGACATGAGGAAAAAGGTAACATTATCAGTATTTTAAAACTTTAAGTACTATAAGGAACAGAGAGAAAAAAAATATTTTGTCAAGAAAATTCTTTAAATTTCTGTGGAGCACTATCTAATTTAACCTGACTAGTCAGCTCATTTAAACAGCATAGATAACATGGAACCTAAAATAGTGAATGAGAATGTGATATTCTGTACAGAATTGTTGTAATACTCTGATGCATTTCAAATTGTCTGGGGCATAAAATAGAAAGTTTTTTGTAAAGTCCCTTAAGGGACTGAGGAAAATGTAATAACTCTGCAAGGTAAACCTGTGAAAAAGAAACTTGCCAGTAAACTGAGCCCTTGGTCTCAAGATTTGCACTCATGAAACTTATTTCTGTAATGACAAAGTTAAACCTAACTATAATTAATTCCTAAAAGTCACCTCTAGAGAACATCTTGTTACTCAAATGTTCCTGCCTCTCTAAGCCAAACTCTCATTACCTTCCTCCTTACATGGGACAGGACTTCCAGGGATAAAATTTCTCTTCCAGAGATTTTTCCTGGCAATGTAGGGCTTGATAACTCCCAGAGGTGGATCTCCCTGACAATGTGGGAGTAATCCAAAAAGGGGAAAGAAATAGAACAGAATAAATTTTTAATGACTAAGAGATTTTAAAGAGTCGAGAGATCATTCTGGAGGTTACTCTTGTGCAGGTTTCAGCCAGCAGGCAAAGTCCAAAGAATATTCTGGACACTATCTAAGAAAAGGTATATAATGATTTTCTTAATGTAACATAGTTATTTAAACCTCTTATTCTCAATTTAGGTATTAAGTTTATTTTTCAGAAAGTCTCTGAATTATTCCTATGCCAGACAAACTCTGGAAAAAGAAGGACAACCAGCTGCATTCCCCAACCCCATAATGTGATGCCCCTTTTCAGCATGAAATAGCCAGAAAGATCCAATGCCCAGATTATCCCCAAGATTGGGATATTTTTGCAAAACAGAGAAGGAGCAGTTGCAACCAAGGATTAAGAATTAACAAATAATTATGATTACTAAATCATTATATAGATGCCTTTATATTATAGAATAACAAGGTTAGTACCTGAAATTACTGAAGCTAGTCTCATCCCTGTTTATGGTTACTCTAGACTTAACCTCACCCTTGTGTATGCATACCTTTGTGATGGTAATTATAGATTAACCTTATCCTTGTTTATAGATTAGGCCCACCATTGTGAATGCTTACTATTGTGATGGTAGTTTTAGATTGAATTTACCCTTGTTTATGGATTAGACTCACCCTTATGTATGCTTACTATTGGGATGGTAAACACTCCACCCTTCTCTGTTTAATATCCATATGGAAAACCTTGTGACTGACCTCTACTCTGTATTTTTTTCCTGTCTCAGAACCTTGATCCCTGAAAATGATTGCAAATTTGTAACTCCCAGTGGTTTGGGGCCCACCTCAGTCTGTTCTCTTCAGCTCCTTAATATTTATTAATGAAGGAACCTGTGTCCAGCCCCACCCTAATTATTCATTAGCAACCCGATGTTATAAGATATTATAATTTCTGCAGATTAGGGATGCAGTTTTGGGCCATGAGTCTACTGTGCTCCATATCTTGTGCAACCAATAAATTCTTTCACTCTTTGAAACACCAGTGTCTCAGGAATTGGCTTTAAAGGCGCATTGGAAGAAAAGAACCTGCTTTTGCTTGGTATCATTATGACCAGCATGTCATGACTGATTAAGATTCCCACAGCATAACTATGCCAATTTAAATACCTTTAATCCATGTGTGGTGTATTTATAAAAGAGTAAATATTCTATAACACAGCTCTGTAACTTTCAAAATAAAAAGTTTTAAATGCGAGGAAAAGATACACTTTTGATTGGGACAGTTTTGCATTTTAATATGTTAATATTTTGGCTAAGCCTTATGAATTTAACAGAAAAGATTTACCTATTCTTTTTGGGATCCTCAAAAAAAATGTTGTTTACTTAAGCACATACATGAGATTAGACAGGAAAAGACACTACAGTAAACAGCTGAGTCTTGATTAAATTTTTGCAATATTTTCATCCTAGCATAAATGAAAGGAAGGGAAGAGCAGATTAATGTTTGCCCTCAAGAATTTTTTTATTAAAACATCAAGTTACTATTTTTCTTTCAGGAAAATATATTCATAGAAATCTTTCTAGGAGCTTTGAAAATTTCTCTTTCCAAAAATTATAAAATTTTCTGTATAAACACTTGAATGGTTTTCCAAACTTACTGCTTTGGAATGCCAAAGGAGCAAGAATATTGAGATTTTCTTAGGAATAGTGACAGATGGCATTATAAATAGAAAAGTCATCAGAATTTCAACTTAAGGTTTAGAATTGAAATAAAGATTCATTTGTTGAAAGCTAATATGAAAGAAGCTTAGTACCAGACTGAAGAGTAAAGAATTTTTAAATGAAATAACAATATTTAAAGGAAACTTGTCATTCCAACAGATGACAAAGTAAAAATTACGAATACAGTAAGAAAAATGAAATCCTACTACACAGGTTCCTAGGATAGATTATTCATTATTGAAAACTTGACTGTGTACTCCCTTACAGGGCATTTTATACATTATAGTGGTAGACATAACCCATTATAATGAAAGAGAGAGGAGACAAACACTTTCTCCTTTAGCTTAAAAATAACACTAAGACATTCCATCAGAAATCCCCATGTTCAATAGGAAATGATGCAAGAATATTCAAAGATACTCTCCATCATTACCTCAAAGCGCTCCTATACTGAGCAAAATGAATAACGTCTACCTTTTTAGGAAACTTCCTGAAATTCTACCCAGTCATCTCACTGCCCCTTTAAAGTCTCATGTGACTCTTTGGACTCTCTGTGTTCTTCTTACTGCTTTTTAATATCATCTGCTCAAAAAAAAAAAGAAAGAAAAAAGAAAATCCTTTCATTCTTTTTTACAGGACTCCACTCTCCATTAATATGGACTGGCTAATTTTAGCACCTTAATGTCAACTCCAGTCTGTGCCTTTTCACTTGGTGCTCTTCAATTATCAGGGCCTTTATGGGTGAGTTAGAAAGCCATATTGCTTAAAGGGCCTTGCAGTCAATGTACTACATAATCAAGGACCATAATAGTCACTGACAGTCAAGGGTTCTTGGCCCCTGAAAACACACCATATGATAGAACAACGTTTAGTCTGGTAGAATTTTTGGAGAGTTTAAATTTTAAAAGTATGAGTTTTCCCACTGCTTTATTATATATTTTAGAGAAAGTCTTCCTGGTATCTCTCTTTCCTCAGAAACGAAATGGGGAAATTTATTAACGTGCTATTACAAGACATTATTACCTTTCAAAACTTATTTTGTGAAAGTATGCTTATGTAAAAAGAAAATAAAGAATAACAAAATAACAAAAAGTATGCTTATATAATAAGATTTGGGTAAAATATTTAGACCTGCTAACAAATCTCTATTATGATATAAAGAATTTTAGAATCTAGGGAAAGGAATGGAGTTTTAAACTATGAGTTTTAAACCTATAAAACTACTTTTCTATGCTAAAGAGAGAAAGGGATTGAGAGAGAGAGAGAGAGAGAGAGAAGTCAATCTGCAAGCTACTGATGTTTTTTTGAAAAAAGAAAAACTAATACTCTGCTGACTGGAGTTGGGAGGGGTCAGCATGATTTGATGAATAAAGATGCAGTAATCTTTTATCAGTGCCATGACTAAATGAGAAAATTCTACAAAGCTTTGAACACAGGATCTGGAAGGTGATAGATATGTAATAATCTCATTGCCAATCCATCCACCCACTTATCTTCCTCAGTTTCTCCCTCTCCCACCTTCTGCCTCTCTTTCTCCTTTTCACTCTCTCTCTCGGCTCTTGTTTCCTATGTTTAAGAGTGTATAACATTCTTTCCAGATCTAGCACAACACTCACTTCTACAAAGGGATGTTTGTACCAGATTATGCAATTTGTACCAAAATAGTCCTTATATGTCTATGTATCTTGTCGCAAAATGAGCTTGTCTTTTGAAAGCAGAAACTGTAGATTTAGTGTCTTCTGTTAACACCTATTTTTAGTTGTTTATGCATACATACAATAACATTAAAACAAAAAATATTTTTGTCAATTTCCTGGGAATGAGGTCATTGGTTATGTGATCTATAAAAACTATATCATGTATGATTAGTCTGCTGATTTTCACCATCAGTGGTCAATTTGGTACGGGTTATTACAAGCAAAATTAATACAAGCTAAAATATAAAATACAAAATTATTTATATTCCTTTACCAAATCTTGAATTGAGACTTGTCAATACTTCAGTGGAGAATCTCTCCTCTGTTGACATTTATTGGTACTAGATTCTGCTCCAACTGGACTGATTTAGAATCACCACAGTGTAAATGGAAGCAATAGGAAAGAAAAGTGATACTTCTAGTTCTATCACAAATTTAAGAGTCTATGAAATTTTGTTTTCTATGTACTTTATTTGATATCCATCACAAAATTAAACAGCATGAGGAACACTAACATGAAGCAATTTTCCACATGTACAAAAATACAGAGGTGAATTAAGAAACAGCACATTTAAATGTGGTAACATTTGTTTTGTTTTTTTAATGTATCTTGTTTTTAAACAAAATGTCAGTATGTGATTATAAAGTTCTAAATGCAGTGTTCCAATCAAGAGTAGAAATAAATCATGAAAGACTTCAGGGAAAATTGTTATTTTACCCAATCCAACTAGAAATGAACAACTCCCAGCAGAGAAAACAAATACTGCTAGCTTGAGGTAGAAACCAAATCTCAGTATATCCAAAGAAAATAAGCAAAATTACCATTTTCCCTCTGCATTCCCTTTTGACAGATGGTCCTTTACTCTTACGCATAAAAAATCACCTCAAGATCCAGGAGGAATTATATTTATCTCTAGATGCAATACAAGGTACCCACTAAAATAATCATTACAATGACTATGGAAGCATAATTTATTAATATGAAAACATGCAAAATTAGACTAAAAATATCAATATATTCATATATACATTTTTGCATTCTTTTTTTATTTGTAAAATGATATATAAATACATATGCATATATGTGCATTTGCTTACATAAATGTAATTATATATATATATATATATATATTTTTTTTTTTTTAAGGTGCTTAGATTACCTAAATATTACTCAGAAATTACAGGGATTCCCATGTTCCCCACCTCCCACACCTCCCAAAACATCCCACAGCAACATCCTTCATCAGTGTGGCATAACACCCACAATGGATATACACATCCTGGGGCCTTGCCACCGAGCATAGACCACAGTTCACATCACAGACCACACTCTCTCCCACACAGTTCTGCAGGGTATATGCTGATGGAAAATGGCCTACATCCGTTGCCGCTATGCCATGCAGGACAACCCCCAAGTCCCAAAAAAGCCCCTGTATTTCAACTGCCCCTCCTCTCCCTGCCACAAAAACGTCCAGTGGCCACCGGCTCCACCTCACTGTTACAATTTCTTCTCTTGCTTGAATCACAATATGTCTACAACAGAACACCACCAAGTCCACTCTAGTCCACAGCTCCTCCCCCAATCCTGAGGGGACTGGGATGGTGATGTCCAGTCCACTTCCAAGTGAGAGAGGGCTTATATTCCATGGATACGGTGGATGGGATTATCCTGCCTGCAGCTGCAGGCCCTCTCCATTCCCTGGGATGGCCATTGCCCATAGTCGTCTCCTCGCCAGGTTACTTGGATGAGTCCATTGAGCTGTAGGGTAGGAGTTGCAGCTCCACCGAGATTCCAGGCACAGCTGGCACATAGGTAGGCCAGAGGTTTCAGCCTCTGGAAGTACACCTAACAACTCCAGCATCACATATAGGTTTGAATAGAAGGAACTGATGGACCATGTGCAGGGAGGACTTATTTGAGTCCAACTCTGTCACTCTCAGGAGCACAGATTCCAATTAAGAGCCCACTAATTAGGCATCAATCTCTGGGGCTATCCCCACTTATATAGGACCTGGGTGTCTCCAGAACCCTCAGGAGCCCTTCTGTATGGGGTGATATCCACTTTGGTGTTCTATGAGAGCCTACTGAGGTGTGTGTAAGCGTTACCTCTGGGATGACCTCCCAACTCTCTTTGAAGTCTCTTAGCCACGTGAACTCATTTCTCTTTACCTTTTCCCCCTTTTATTCAAGGTCTTTTTCCAATCGTGTTGCCAGTTGGCACTTGGTATTAATCCCTCGTTGCCAGGGAGGCTCATCCCCAGGAGTCATGTCCCACGTTGGGGGGAAGGTAATGCATTCATATGCTGAGTTTGGCTTAGAGAGAGGCCACA
>JAQZBX010093011.1:0-12200 GCA_029593785.1 Cabassous unicinctus
TCCTTTCAACGTTCAAGGCCCTTCACCATCTGACTGCTGCCTTCCTATATGAGCTCATCTTCCACTCTCATTTCACTCCAGGTCACTTTGCCTTTCTTCAGAAATACTGAGCTCATTCCTGCCTCACCCATGCTTTGTAATGTTCTCCCCCCAGAACTTCTTGTATTTGGCTCCTCTCATCATTCAGGTCTCGGTTCAGACATCACCTCCTCACAGAGGTTATCCCAGACCACCCTATCCAATGTAGCTCCCCACCTACCAGTCACATTACTCCATCTTCATGTCTTAGAGCACTTAAAATTTCCTGAAATTGTCTGCTTTGTCTCTTATCCATCTTCATCCTCACCTTGGCATTCCAGCACCCCTTAAATTTGTGTACTGAGCTGCAATTTTTAGAGCAATATTACATGCATTGCTTTATTTGATCATCACAATCTTTTAAGGTAAGTGGTGTACATATTAACAGTAACCCCATTTTACAGATGAAGAAACTCAGGCTCAGTATGGGTTAATAAGCAATGACATGAAGATATAAATCTATTCCTTTATCTTAAAGATTTTTGTTCTTTTTCTAATATCACCATACTGTCTCCTAAAGGATATCTCACTTTATAGCAAAGATATGTTTCTTAAAAACATATTAATTATAGCACATCATAATGCTCTAATAATTAAAACACTGTGGTACTGGTACATGGATAGATGGAATGGCCAAAGGAACAGAATAGGAAGTCCCAAAAGATACCAAAATACATGTAATACATATAGGTTACAAAGGGGGCCTCATAACCAGTGAGGTTAAGATTAGTTAGTAAATAGCATTTGGTATAAAAGAGTAGCCACCTGAAAAAAAATGAACCCTTACCTCACACTGAGAACCAGGATAAATTTCATATGGACCAAATATTTAAATATTAAAAATAAAACCATCACAAAAAATCTGGAAGATTTATTTCATAAACTTAGAGTGAAGAAATATTCTCCTAACAAAGACACAAAACCCAGAAGCCATAAAAAAAAAAAAAAGCATTGGTAAATTCAACCACTTAAAAATCAAAACCTTCTTCATGGAGGGAGCAAAACAACATCATAAATGAGTTTAAAAGACAAATGATAAACAAGGAAAAACCATTGAAATTAATGTCACTAAAAAAAATAAGAAAAAGAACAACAACCCAGTAGAAAAAGGGGCAAAGAGAGTCTGAAGAAAATGAAATGGTCCTTAAACATAGGAAAAGACCTTCAACCTCACACAGCATAAGAGAAATGCAAACGAAAACTACGAGGCAATACCATTTTTCATCTCAGATGGCAAAATTTCAAAGTTTCATAAAACCCCCCATTGGTGAGACTGTGAAAAAGTGGGTATTCTCACACACTACTGGTGGAAATATAAATGAGCACATTCCCATGTGGAGCGCTACTTGCTAGTATTTACCTTGTGCATTTTTGTAACTAAAATAATCTTACCGATCAATTCCTACAAGTTCCACGTGTAGGAATTTGTCCTACATATGTACTTGAACATACACACATGTACAGGGATGTTTATTGGAGTATTTTTATCACAGCAAAAGATTGGAAACAATCTACATGCCCATCAGGATGAGCCTACTTAAATAAATAATGACATCTATTCAATAATATACTATGCAAGAAAGATGGGAAAATTATCAAGATACATTAAGTGAAAAAAAAACAAGATGCAGAAAATTGTGTTTACTATGCTTCCATTTTTGTAAAGAAAGGAGAGAAAAGTAATAGACTTTATATCTATGTTTTAAAATCTCTGTAAGACATAAATAAGAAATTATTATAGAAGTTACAAGTTGGCTGGAACTGGGCAGATAAGGATGGAGGCGGGAGGGAGAGATTTACTTTGATTTTTTCTTATGGAAAATACAAAAAATGGAATAGTAAAATGAACCCCTATGCACCTATCACCCAGCTTAACAATTATCAACTCATCACCAACCTTGTTTCAGCTATAGTTCTCCCGCTCACCCCACCCCCAGATTATTTTGAAGCAAATCCAAGACATCGTACCATTTCAACCATAAATACTTCATTATATTTATATACTTCTCCAAAGTATAAGAATTCTTTAAAGAAAATAACTACAATATCATTATCACACCTAAAAATACCACTAATGATATGTGGCCAACTCCTACTCTCCGGTTCTATGGGCTTGCACTGGACAACCAGCCTAAAATGATGATGACGCACCAGCCCCGTCCCAAAAGCAAGGAGTATCTTCAACTGCAAGCATAATAGTCCCAAGCCTCTGCCCCATAATATCTACATCCCCTCTCAGCCACAAGCAGAGTGGACATCATCCCAAATACCCCAAGATTGAGGAATGAACAAAAATAAGGGGAAGGGGTGAGTGTAACTGTTGACCAAAGCAGATTTATTGTTATTGTAATTATTTTCTTGTGTTAACTGAGTAACATGTAACATTGATATAAAAAATGAATTTTAAAATTAAAAAACAGTATAAAGAAATAAATACCTTTGGTAAAAGTAACCATTTGTGTAATTATAAAAAAACAAAAACAAAACCTACTAACTCCTCAAATATCTAGTTAGTACTTAAATTTCCCTGATTGTCTCATAATTTTTTCTTTATAATATATTTATTTGAATCAGGATCTAAATAAGGTCCATGTGTTGTAATTGGGCCCAGTATCTCTTGAATCTATTTTAATCTCTAGTTTGCCACCCCCCCGCCCCCATTTCGTTTTTCCACCTTGCTCCTTTTTTTAAAATAACAAAATTGGATTGTGTTCTGCAGGGTTTTCTACAGTCTGAATTTTGCTGATCGCATCCCTGTGGTGTATTATAACATGGTCCTCAGTCCTACTACTAGTAATTGGATCTAAAGCATTGGTTCCTAAACTTGTCTGCACACTGGGGAGCTTCAAAAAATTCCCATGCCTGTATCTGGTTCTCCCTATCCCCACCCCAGATGGTGATTTAATCAGACTTTGAAATTTTCAGAAGATTCCTAGGTGATTCTAATGTTAGACAAGTTTGGGAACCACTGATCTAAAGGCTTTTTCTGCAAGACTACTTCACAGGAGGTACGTAATGTCCAATTGTCTCTTTTATAGTGATGTTAGCATAGCATTATTGCCTAGAGCCATTAATTCATTACAGGTTGCAAAGTGGTGATATTCTAATTCTATAATTCTGTTTCCAATTATTAGCTGGAATAATTCTGTAAAAAGGAATTTACCCTCATCCACTATTTGATTACCCTGAGGGGCAGTTCACATAGGTAAAGCAGGATTCATGTTAGATTCTTTTCCTTTTATTTATTAGTTTTCAAAATAATGGATTCCATAACATCTTACAATGGTAATACGTGATTTTTTGTATTATTATAAACACACAAATTTAAATATTTTGGTTGTTTTTCAATCCATTGTAATTGTTATTTTGTTGATCAAATTGTCCCATCTTTGGCTACCAGGATTTTTGTGTCCTTTTGACAGAACCTCAGTCATCTTTGCTAGCTTCCTTGCTTTCTAAAACAAGAAGTTCCAGGTTCACCTTGTATGCTTTTTGCCCCAGACCTTGACCAGTCATTTTCCCAAGGAGTTCTGGTTCCTTTTAGTGTAAAATAACATGTAGAGACTGTGGCAGTTTGATATTATTTATGAATTCCAAAAAGAGATATTGATTATGTTTGTAAACTGGTCTGTTCCTCTGAGCATGATACCCTTTGCTGATTTAAATTCAAAGGCTTTACATTTACTTGATTACATCAAGATTAGGGCTTTGACCTGACCATGTCATTAGAGAATGCAGGTTGAGTCCCTGCCCCCTTGGTGGGCTATATAAATGGACACTCAATCAAGAAGACAGAATAAGATACACACATAAAGAGAGAGCTCCACAGACACAGAAGAGGCGAGGACTTTGATCCTGTGGCCCCAGGAAAAGAGATGAGCCATTCACCTGATAGTTTACAGCTGACCCTGTGAAGAGACCAGAGCAGCTGAGCCCTATGCCAGCCTACCGCTGAGATGGGAAGAAGCTGGGCCCAGGGAGCCTTAAGAGGAAGAGGAAGGAGAGACCAGGTAGACATCGCCCACCATCTTGCTTCAATACGTGGCAACTGACTTTGGGTGAGAAATCAACCTTGAGTTGGACTCTTTAGGCCTTGTGACTGTAAGCTTCTACCCCAAATAAATACCCTTTATAAAAGCCAACAGATTTCTGGTACTTTGCAACAGCACCCCTTTTGGCTGACTAATACAGAGACCATAACAGGACAAAGAATTTTCACTGTATCCCTTGTTGTACTTTTGATACTTCAACCATAAGAACGCTTATTCAAAAACCTTAATTATATTTTGAAAATTGTACAGGCAAAACTTAGGTATTGAAGGTTCGGTTCCAAACCACTGCAACAAAGTGAGTCACATGAATTTTTTGGTTTCCCAGTCGTAGCAGTTTGATATTGTTTATGAATTCCAAAAATAGATATTGAATTATGTTTACAAACTGGTCTGTCCCTCCCGGCATATTAGATTATATTGTATTCAGAGGTTTTACTTTTACTTGATTAAATAATGATTAAGGCTTTGATTGGGCCATGTCACTAGGATGTTGCATCCCTGACCATTTGGTGAGCGGGGACTCACAGAGAAACTGCACTGCAGAGAAGGGAGTTTGGAGCTTGGAGCTGGAGCCCGAGAAGTGAACACACAGGAAAAGAACACAGAGAAATAGAGACAGCTCCCTAGGCACGGCAGAAGCCCTGGGGAGAGAGACAGAGCCATTCGCCTGACAGTCTACAACTGGTCTTGTGGAGAGAGCATGGCAACTGAGCCCGGAGAGAAACGGAGCTCCAGGAAGAGAGGAACCCAAGAAGCCTGAACTCTTGGCAGATGTTGGCAGCCATCTTGCCCCAACACATGGCAGTAGACTTTGGTGAGGGAAGTAAATTATGCTTTATGGCCTGGTAACTGTAAGCTTCTACCCCAAATAAATACCCTTTATAAAAGCCAACATATTTCCAGTGTTTTGCATCAGCACCCCTTTGGCTGACTAATACACCAGTGCATTTAAAAGTTATGCTTATACTACAATGCAGTCTGTTAAGTGTGCAATAGCATTAGGTCTAAAAAACAATATACATAACTTAATTAAAAATACTTTCTTGCTAAAAAATGCTAACCATCATTTGAGCCTTCTGCAAGTTGTCATCTTTTTGCTGGTGGTGGGGCTTGCCTCGATGCTGGTGGCTGCTGACCTGTCAGGGTGGTGGCTGCTGAAGGTTGGGGTGGCTGTGGCACATTCTTAAATTAAGACAACAGTGAGGTTTGCTGCGTTGATTGACTTCTTCCTTTCATGAAAGATTTCTCTGCAACATGTGATGCTGTTTGATAGCACTTTATCCACCATAGAACTTTCAAAATTGGAATCAATACTCTCAAAACTTGCCACTGCTTTATCAACTAAGTTTATGGAATATTCTAAATCCTTTGTTGTCATTTCAACAATACTCACAGCATCTTCACCAGGAGTAGATTCCATCTCAACAAATCACTTTCTTTGCTCATCCATAAGAAGCAACTGCTCATCCGTACTGGTTTTATCATGATATTGCAGAAATGACTCCTTGATTCATGGGCTGCAGAATGGATGCTTTATTAGCAGGCCTGAAAACAAGATGAATCTCATTGTTTTCATCTCTATCAGAGTACTTAGGGGACCAGGTGCATTGTCAATAAGCAGTCATATTTTGAAAAGAATCTTTTTTTCTGAGCACCAGGTCTCAATAGAGGGTTTAAAATATTCAGTAAACCATGTTGTAAACAGACATGCTGTCATCCAGGCTTTGTTGTTCCATTTATAGAGCACAGGCAGAGTAGATTTAGCCTAATTCTTAAGGGTCCTAGGATTTTCAGATCGTAAATGAGCATTGGCTTCAACTTAAAGTCACCAGCTGCATTAGCCCCTAACAAGAGAGTCAGCCTGTCCTTTGAAGCTCTGAAGCCAGGCATTGACTTCTCCTCTCTACGGACTTATGAAAGTCCTAGATGGTATCCACTTCCGATAGAAGGCTGTTTCATCTATACTGAAAATCTGTTGTTTAGTGTAGCCACCTTCATTCATTATCTTAGCTAGATCTTTTGCATAATTTGCTGCAGCTTTTAAAGCAGTACTTGCTGCTTGACCTTGCACTTTTCTGTTATGGAGACAGCTTCTTTCCTTAAACCTCATGAACCAACCTCTGCTAGCTTCAGTCTTCTCTCAGTTTCCTCACCTCTCTCAGCCTTCGTGGAATTGAAGAGAGTTAAGGCCTTACTCTGGATTAGGTTTTAGTTTAAGAAAATGTTTTGATCTTCTATCCAGATGACTAAAACTTTCTCCATATTAGCAATAAGGCTGTTTGGTTTTCTTATTATTCATGTGCTCACTGGAGTAGCACTTTTTAATTTCCTTTGAGAAGTTTTCCTTTGCATTCACACTTGACTGTTTGATGCAAGAGGCCTATCTTTTGGCTTATCTTGGCTTTCAACATGCCTTCCTCACTAAGCTTAATCATTTCTAGCTTTTGATTTAAAGTGAGAGACGTGCAACTGTTCCTTTCTCTTGAACACTTAGAGGCCATTGTAGGATTATTAATTGGCCTGACTTCAATATTCTTGTGTCTCAGGGAATAGGGAGGCCCGAGAAGAGGGAGAGAGACTGGGGAACAGCCAATCGACGGAGCAGTCAGAACACATACAACATTTATGGATTAAATTTGACGTCTTAAATGGGCACGGTTTGTGGTGCCCCCAAACAATCACAATAGTAACATCAAAGATCACTGATCACAGTTCACCATGACAGAGATAGTAATAACGAAAAATTTGAAATATTGCAAGAACTATAAAGATGTGATTTCCAACATGCCGTTGGAAAAATGGTGCCAATAGATTTACTCAACACAAGGTTGCCACAACCTTCAATTTGTTAAAAAAAAAAAAAATGCAATATCTCTGAAGCACAATAAAGTGAAGCACAATAAAATGCCTATAATTAGAATGAATTTAAATCCATAGTGGTGTTCTAATAAAAGCTCAATATGATGACTCCTACCAGAAAATATGTATTAGTTTCCTGTTGCTGCTCAAATTACCCCAAACTCAGTGGTTTAAAACAACCCAAGTTTATTATCTTACACTTCTAGAGGTCTGATATCCAAAATGATCCTCACTGGTTTTAAAGCCAAGGCACCAGCAGGGCTAGTTCCTTCTGGGGGCTCCAGAAGAGAATCTGTTCCTTGCCTTTTCCAGCTTCTAGAGGCTGCCTGCATTCCATGGCTCATGACCGCATCACTCCAATCCCTGCTTTTAGTCATCACATTGCCTTTCTGTCTCTGACTCCTCCCGCATCCCTCCAATAAGGACCCTCATGATTACATTTACAGCCCATCCAGATAATCCAAGATACTCTTCCTGTCCTAAAAGACTTAATCATATCTGTAAAATCCCTTTTGCCATATAAAGCAACATTCACAGGTTCTAGAGACAATTAGGACAGGGACATCTCTGGGGAGCATTATCCAGGCTATTATATCAACTTGTATTATATAGAGATGCTGACTATATTTGGTGTATGCTTGGAAAGGAGAAGTGGCTGCAGTGGTGACTGTGAGATTTGGGGGCACCTTGTTTAGAGAGCACTGGATGCTACAGCTGCTGCGGGGTGGGGAAGAGGCAAGCCTAGAGTTTACAGAACAGGCAGCCTCTGCCTCAGGCAACACTGAAACAGGCTTTGGTGGCCCAATCAACTTAGCTAAACAGCCAAGCAAATAAATACTTTGAAGAAAAGATTACAACTTAAAAAATAAGTCATCCAGTGGATGGGTATTGTAGTGCAGAGAATTAATTAACTTTTCCATTTTTATCCCAACTTTTCTGGGCAGGAAAGTCAATTGAGTCAATAAGTCTCAATTAGTATTAAGACCTTTATCTCCAAAGTTCAGTCATTGGCATAATACATTTATAATTTTTGCCACATCTGCAAATCATCTCTACTATTATTTACTTCCCAATTACCTTTAAATAAACTTAAATGCATTTATTTTATGAGGAAACTTTATGTCATGATCATAAAAGAAAAACAGTACCACGTCCATAAATACAAACTAATGGTGAAAATAAACACTTTACCATTAAAATTTCTTAAAGTCTGTTACCCTCTAAAATGATCTCACCTGCCACCAACACACATGGACTAACCTTGGGAAGACATGGCTCTGAAGCATGGGTCAAGTAGGACACATTTTAAAATGTGGTCTGTCCAGTTTTCCCTGACCCATTTGGTAATTTGTTAACTCCACGGCCAGAGAACAATGCAAGAAATTACAATCCTTTCTCAGAGGAAACTTGGAGAAGAAGATAAAAATTAATCTTATTGTCCTGTATTTACTTGCTCAGAACCAAAGAGAACTGGTCTACATTTGATGTTGAATATTCCAAATCATGATAGCAGTTTACCCTCAGGAAGGAGAAAAGTCCTAGCAGTAAAGTTCTTTATCACTGTCAGGGCTAATGTTAATCAACCTGTGACAGATGAAGAGATTCGTTTGGTCCACACATCTTTACTGCACATCTCTCCAGTACCAGGCACAGTGCTGGGTGCTGGGGATGCTGCCAGCACCACTAGCAACCTGGAGCCTGCACTGGGGTAATTACAAACTAGTGGACCCAGCAGAAGCTCAACAGCTCATTACAAACAGTTAAGTATTTACATCATGATCCTGGCAATAAAGAAGAGCAACTGGTCAGAGTACGTGCCAGATGAATGGATGTTTTATATTTTGATCACTTAAGAGTACCTCTGTCCAACTATTGGATGCAATGTGTTGAACCTGAAAACAATGGTAAAAGGTCCCTAAGCTTATTATTCCCCGCCACAAAACAAGAAAAGAATGCTCGTTTTTACTGCTTTTTTAAAAAAACATTGTACTGGAGATCCTAGCAAATGGAATAAAAGAAAAAGAAAAGTGGGGCCAAAGGATTAGAAAGAAAGAAACCAAACTGACATTATTTGTAGAAAATGCAATTGTCAACATAGAAAGTCAAAGAGATTCTACATATAAACCATCAAGGTCCTTCAAAGAGGCCAATTCCATTAGAAAACCATTAAATAGAGAAGAGGTGTCAAAGCCAATACAATAAACAAGAACCGCATTGTGGCACCATAGCAGGGGAAGGTGCTAGAAGCAGCTGCTACCTTGAAAGGAATGGTGTACCAAGAAGCCCAGAGAAGAGAGCAGCACTGAGGGACTGGATATGAGGAAACCACTATATAATGGCTTAGAACTAAGTGTGTTCTACTTTCTCACATGTGCTTTCAAACGTCTATCCCATCTCCCAAAAATCAACACTTTAAGGAGGAATCAACCAGTACCTTCTAGGACTGATGACAGCAAAAGACACCAGAGTTGGAGCTGGCAGTGAAGAAGGAAGGGGTCTAGTGAGACTGCTGCCCAGAGCTAATCTGACCCCAGCCTTTGTTCCTATACTCTCTGTTACTTCACACAATTGGTCATGGAAGGATCCTGGGAGAGTGTCTTGACCTTTTGTTCCTGATAATTAAAGAGGAGGAATGATGAAGGTACAGCAAAGAGTACTTTCATAATATGAATACACATACAATCTATTTTTTTCTATTTTAAAAATAGAACAAAGCAATTGGATTATGTCCTAAAACCAGTTATTAAATGACTGGTATTTATGAAACGTTTCTGGATTTGTTTCATTTTTAGGTATTGGTTATTACACTGATTTTAATTAGACTGAGCTCTCCCACCCCACCCCCTCCATCAGAAAAACAATGACATAGAGATGCAGCAAAAAACCCTACTCAAGAAACTCTCTTCTAGGATTAAGAGAAAAAATTAAAAAACAAAAAACTCACAGAAAAACAAAGGGAAATGGCTATATGTATATATATATATATATTTGCTTCAAAAATAAAAAAGATGCCCCTTGTGTCTGGGTGGTGAATTCCATGTGCATCAGGAGGTTGAAAGCCCAGACGTGGCACTGCAGCCTTTGCATCCCACAGAAGCCCAGGAACAGCCCCAGCCCCATCCTGCCAGCTCCAGGAGCTGGGGGATTGAGCTCTACAGAAGTGAAAAATAAGACAAAGAATTTTTTCTACTCTCCCTTCAAGTATGACATTTTCTTCTGAGGACACATCTCTCCTAAAAGAGATTTCTGTGGACCTGCCCCATGAGAATGTTGAGTCAATAGGGCCACAAGTGAGTTCTGGGTTCTAGAGATGCAAGTCATCCAAGACACATTTGGCAGAGGCAGAAAAATAACTAAGTCGCCCAGTACTAGCAGGAGCATTGCCACAAAACATTTTAAGGGACTCTTGTTTCTCCTAGGACAGGTAAGGGTCTAGGCCAAACCCACAGAGTTCATTTCTATCTCTCTATCTGCCAATTAGTAAACCTGGCCTCACTGATAATTGTGCTCTCAAGGTAATGGCTTGTTTAAGTAATTGATGATGTTTGTCCTCACTGGGGAGTCTTAGCACATCAAAAGATGTTGAGAAAGCCAAAATTCACCTCCAGTCTGAATTAATCACTTTGTCAAGCACAACAAAGGCTCTCTTGCTTTGCTAATAATCCCAAATGAGGTAGCAATCCTCAGTTAAATAAGGAAACTGCAGTGCCTTTAATTAATGTTTCAAAGAGCTCAGACTGGTTTTTTATTCACTTAGTTTTTATGGAAATGCAGGGAAATACATTCAGAGCAAGTATTTTCCAAGATTCAAAAGTACAGGAAAGGTGAGTCGAGGCTCCACTGAAGTTCATAAGGAGAAGGATCTGAGGATGTTAGTTGACCACAAGGTCAGGGTGTCATGCCTGGGTTGCAGGAAATTAGTCCCAGGGTACTCCTCCAAACACTACCCCGCAGCCTTAGCACTTTCCCCCTACCCCCACCTTGGCTTCTGGGGAACCAGTGAATTATCCCTTCCCCAACACAGCTGCCTCAGCCTTTCTGGGCTACACCACAGAACTCTGTCTCCCTTTAGCCTGCCCTTCTCCTGACTTTCTGATCCCAAATTGTCTCTCATAAATCTCTATTCACCAAGCAGTCAAGGTTTCCTCAGACTCACAAGGGGTCCTTATGTCCCTTTACCTCCGCCTTATCCCTACCTCTACCTCCCAGTACCACAGGCCAGTCCTGTCTGTTGTATGATCATCTAGGCTGTAAGAAGGAAGATGGTGGAGTAGGAAACTTCAGGAATCAGTCTCTCCACCAGGCAGGAACTGTCTGAATCAACTATTTCAAAACTCTGGAGTCCAGAAGAACACTGTGTAGCATCCAGGGAAGAGTGGGAGGAAGAGGCTGGTGAATTAGGTAAAGGCCAATAAATTGTTCTCTCTGCATGGCCATTACTGTCACCCATTCCCCACTCCTATGGCAGACAACAGTGTGGTTCAGCCCCTGGCATAGCTTGCTGGTGCCAGAGAAGGACATAAAAATCCAGCAAGAGCCAGGGGAGAAGGGAAGTGGGGGAGAGTGCAGGCTGATCACCGATGACTGCTTTTGATTAGCTACTTGGGATTGCTGGGGGCCCGGCTGTGAGGACGACCATTGTTCCAACCCACCCAGACAAAGTCAGTGGAGGAGACCTACAGACCGTATGCTTCCTCAGAGCTGTGGAGGACAGCTGAAGGGCTGCATTGGCTGGGTAGGGGCTGTCAAGAAAGTGCATCTTTGGGGAACCATGGAAGGAGCACTCTTCCTGATCCCTTCCTAGGAACCTCCTTCCTCTCCTCCTGAGGGGAGTTTGGAGCCAGCTGGTGCTCCCTTGGTGGGTCCCTGGCCTTGGTCTGGCTGGGAAAGACTGACTTGGTAACTCCTTTCCAGTGTACCCATCCCCCACTCCTGAATTTGCCCTCCAGGCAAAAGTAGCTTGAGACAACAAAAGCAGTACAAGAAACAATTGGGATGGAGAGCCTGGGGCAAAGGCTTACCTGCTTTCTTGCAATGGAAAACCCAGGAGAGGGAGAAGTTCTATTTCCTGGGAAGTAGAGGGGACATTCAAACTCCCATAAACAAGGAACTTTTAAGGCCCCTAGCAAACACAAGCCCAGGACAAGAAACAGGCCCAGAAAAGACAGAGAAGACCTTGCACTTTGTATTCATCTTGGGCTAACCACCTGT
>JAQZBX010093012.1:0-12196 GCA_029593785.1 Cabassous unicinctus
TCCAAAAAGGTGGGCCTCTTCAGAAAACTCCATTTTGCCTTTAGGTGGTCCAACCTCCTGAATCTGGATTGAGTTATTACAAGTCTTTCTATGGTGGCCTCACTCAATCTCTCTTTTTTCTCCTGAGGGGCCTTTTGTATGCAATACTCAGTGGCTCGAGTTCCAAGGAAATTTTATAGTCTTTCCCACATTCTTTACATTCATAGGCTTTTGTGAGTTTTTTTTTTTTTTTTAATGTTGATTGAGGCTCAAAGATTTCCTAAGCTTTTTCCACATTCCTTACATATTAAAGCATCTCTCCAGTGTGAATTCTGATATGTTTAATGAGGGATGAGGAACTACTAAAGGCTTTCTCACATTCCTTATATTCACAAGGTTTTTCTCTACTGTGACATCTTTTGGGTGCCATGAGGGAAGAAGATAGGGCATAAGCTTTCCCTCAACAGTTACATTTAAAAGGAATCTATTTTCTGTGACTTCTTACATGGATAGTGAGGGATGAGGAATGACTAAAGGCTTTACCACATTCCTTATATTCATAAGGCTTCTCTCTATTGTGAATTTGGATATGTTTAGTAAGGGATGAGGAACAACTAAGGGCTTTCTCACATAGTTTACATTAATAAGGCTTTTTATCCACTTTGACATCTTTTGTGTTCTGTGAGGGGAGAGTAACTAGCATAGGCTTTTCCACAGTCATTACATTTAAAAAGCTTTTCTCCCTTGTGACTTTTTACATGGTCACCGAAGGATGAGCAATGACTGAAAGCTTTCCCACATTCCTTACATTGATAAGGCTTATCTCCACTGAGAAATTTTTACATTCATTGTAACTTTCACAAGTCTCCAAAAGAACAAGGGACAACCAAAGGCTTTTCTACATCCCTTACATTCATAGGGCTAGTCTCCATTGAGTGTTGTCACATGTCTTTTAAGAGATGCATGGCAACTGAAACCTTTCTCACATTCGCTACATTTATAGGGTCTCTTCCCAGTAAGAGTTTTCACATGAGTGCATAGGTAAAAGGGACAACTGCAGGCTTCTTCACATTCCTTACACTGATAGGGTTTGCATCCAGTGTGGGCTTAAGTGATGCTTAAGTGATGAATGATCCATGAAGGCTTGGAACTCTTGTAGCTTTCATAAGATTTTATTCCAGCAGGAGTTCTAAACACAGTAAGATTTGGAATCTGGCTGAAGATTTTTCCACACTGTTACCTTCATCACATTTATGGAAGCTTTCAATGGTAAGCTTTCTCACATGTCTTCCCTTGTTGTTGTGCAGATCTTTGATGCCATGGAATTGGAGAATTTCTCCTAACATGGAGGGCCAGGGGTCATTCTTCATGAGTTTCAATATTATCAGTTCATTGGATAAGTGTTTTCTATTATGATACTTTTGAGAAACTATAGAGGCCAGGTTCCTGAAATTTTCTACCATCACATCTTTGTAGAATTTCCTCTGAGCAAGATCCAGCAAAGCCCACTCTTCCTGGGTATAGTCCATAGCCACATCCTCAGAGAACACTGAATCCATTTCTCATCTCCAGCTTCTGGAAGTCCAAGTGGATGCACTCTCTAAAGGCTGGGTAGATGGGAGACGGATGTGGCTCAAGTGACTGAGCTTCCATCTACCACATAGGAGGTCCAGGGATTGATTTCCAGGGCCTCCTGATAAAAAGCAAGCTGGCCCGTGTGGAGAGTTGGCACAGCAAGATGACACAACAAAAAAAGACACAGAGGAGAGACAATAAGAGATGCAGCAGACTGGGGAGCTAAGGTGGCACAAGAGATTGAACAACTCTTTCCCACTCTGGAAGGTCCTAGGATTCATTCCTGGTGCCTAAAGAGAAGACAAGCAGACACAGAAGAACACACAGAAAGCAGACAGCAAGCACAAAAAACAATGGTGGGGAGGTGGGGAGAAAGAAAGAAATCTTAAAAAAATAAATAAATAAAAGGCTGGGAAACCAGTTAAGGTAACAGAGATGGAGAGGAAGCGGGGCCACAAGGCACAGTTTAGAAGCAGATGAATGTTTGGTCCACACAGTCGGTCAGAGCAGCTGAAATGATTACTTGTGATTGCATGTGTATGCAAAACGGATGCCCTGGATCCTCAGCTGCCTAGACTGAACCAGTTGTCCCTGTGTCCTACCTTTTAATTCACCAATGGACTCAGGGACCTCCTGTCTACCTGGCCATACCAACGGGTGATGGAGAAGCAATCTGATACTGACAGAGGAGCTGCCATGGTGGACGAGGCCCAATGAATGGAAAAATGGTGGAAGCAGCAGGAAGTACCAGGGGCTAGGTCTGGATGGGAAGCAACATATGCATACCAGTGGGAGGAAGTGCTGTGAATCTGGAGTGGCCAGGACTGTGCAGAGAACACAAGGCAAGCCCTTTCACTAAGCCAGGTTCTTCCAGTCCTGGGTGCAACCCTTGAGAACTAAGCAGCATGCAGATGGAGCTGAAAACAGGGAGTATGAGGTAAAAGATGACTGCTGGCTTCTGAGCATTATTTTATAAAACTCCTTGCCCAGTGTGTCCTGTCTTGTCTTCTTCATGGATGGTCTCTGGATTTTTATTTTATTCCTTTAAGTAGACCATCATGTCTTGTTTCCTTTTCGCCTTGAAATCTTTTGTTACACACTGTACAGTTTAATATTTTAAAGTGTTAAACTCTGCAAATTAGTCCCTGAACTATCTGTTCCTTAAGTTTGTATCCAGATAGTGACATGACAGAGATTTCCTTGAGTTCCAGGAACTAACAATAACAAACAAATCAATGCAAAAAACATTTTTCACAGTCTTTGAAAATTGGCTCTGTGTTGGCTGTTGTTCTTTCAGAGTTTATCTCTCCCATCAAGAAGATCAGTCCAAGGTGAATAAGTGCAGTGTCCTCTCTATCTTTTCTGAGCCTGTACCTTTTCTTGGACTGTGTTTACTTGTGGCCTTAGGAATTCACATGTTTACAGTTTATAAGAGTTCTAATGCCTCCTCTACTTCTTATGACATAGACTCTTTTCCCCTCCTCAGTGTTCTATTATCTGATTTAAAGCAGGTAATCCTTTTACCCCAGCCTATGTCCACTTAATTGATTTCTTGCACTACTTTAACTGCCTCCAAGCTTCTTCTGACTGGAGGCAAGTTCTGGAAGGGTGAGCCAGAGACAAGTTTCCTGATTCAGTCATTGAGGCTGCCACCTGACAGATTGGTATAGACATATAGGCTTCCCTGTAGACACATAGTGGTTACTTTGCCCCTCTGGAACAGGACCAGGGACCCACAATGGGAGCACAGGCTGAATCCAGACTTTGCCAGATTGTGGGTGGGAGAGTTGGCAGCAATGGCACCATAAGCTTCTCCTATGGCTTTAAAAAAAATCAATTTTATTGATACATATTAATATAGCATAAATCCATCCAAAGTGTACAAGCAATGGTATTTGGTATAATTACATAGTTGTGCATTCACCTCAATCAGTATTAGAGCATTTTCATTATTCCAACTGAAAAAAAAAACACAAAACAGACAAATCTCAATCTCTCTATGCTTCCCCTGCCATACACAGCTGCTTTTATTTTTCTGTCTCTACTTATTTGTATTTATATTTTGTAAAAGTGGTCTTATATATGCAACATTACCCATATTTGTATTTCACATGAGGTTTCATTATGTTATATAGTTCCATGTTACATTTCTTAGTTTTCCTTCTAGTAATATACATGTCCTTAGACTTTCTTTTTCAACCACTATCATATCCATATATAGTTCCCTTGTAGGTGAGACTTTGCTTTTCTCTTGCTGCTTTCAGCATCCCCTCTTTATCTCTGATATTTGTCATTCTGAATAGTAGGTGTCTTGGAATAAGTCTGCTTGGATTTATTCTGTTTGTAGTGCATTGTCCTCCTTGGATATTTATATTTATGTCTTTCATAAGGATTGGGAAGTTTTTGGTCATTATTTCCTCAAATATTCTTTCTCCCCCTTTTACATTCTCTTCTCCTTCTGGGACACAGATAATGCATATGTTTGTGTGGCTCACATTGTCATTAAATTCCCTGAGACCCTGTTCAATTTTTTTCATTCTTTTCTCTTTTTGTTCTCCTGTCTTTCCCAGTTCAGATTTTCTGTCCTCAAAATCACTAATTCTGTCTTTGAGCAATTAAAATCTGTTCTTATGTGCCTCTAATGTATTTTTAATCTTATCCTTTGTGTCTTTCATCCCCATAAAGTCTGTTGCTTTTCTTTGTATGCTTTCAAATTGTTCTTTATACTCACTTGATGTTGTCTTAATATACTTTATCTCTTTAGCCATATTTTCTTTCAATTCTTTGAATTGATTTAGCTTTGTGAGATTATCATTGATTAGTTGTCTTAAATCCTGTATCTCATCAGGATATTTGGTTTGTTCCTTTTGCTGGACCATCTCTTCTTGTTTCTTAATATGGCTTGCAATTTTTTGTTGATATCTAAGCATTTGAATATGTTGGTTTATTTACTCTGATGGTCAGTTTCTCTCTCTTGCCTAGTGTTTTTTTCCCCCAGTTTTAGTAACTCATGTTTGTTGTTTTAGGTTCTTCATTTCTCTGATGCTTGCCTTCCTGGAGGTTGCACCCCCAATCCTGGTCTTCTGACCCCCAAAGCTTTTGGTCCTTTCTCCACTGTTTTTGTGAGAGTTGAGCCCTGCCTGCCTACTCTGATGCCATCTTCCTAGAACTCCTCTCCTATGGCTTTTGAAGCTACATTTTCTTGATTCTGCCCTTGTCCAGTTACTTCACTCCTTTAACTGTCTTCAGGAGTTTTGAGGAAGACAGATCTACCAGATTTTGCTAGTTTTTCAAGGATTCTAGTGGGGAATTGCACCCTGCAGTGTCTTACACTGCCATCTTGGTTGATGGGAGTAGTAATTTGGTAATTTGTTTTTATAAAGATTCTTCACTTTATGAAAATAATTACCCCAGAATTACTTAGAATAGTGAGATACTCTACTTTATGTGACACTTGATGTCATTTAAACATACATATTTTAGTTTATACATTTGTATCATTAGAAAGTGTTGCCAAAATCATTTAAAATGGTGCTTTTCAAACTTTATTGCATACAGAAATCATCTGGTGATGATATTGCTAAAATGCAGAAATAATTCAGTAGGTCTGGAGTAGGACCTGAAATTCTGCATTTCTAACAAGTGACCAGATACTGCTGATCTTAGGACCACACTTTGAGTTACAAGGATTCAAATAATCTTTCTAAATGCAGTGATTCTTTGTGATCAGATTATTATAAATTTCCTTATTTTAAAGGTACAATTTGCATGTTTCGTAGTAATAGCTTTTTTTTTTTTTTAACATAAATATTTCATGAAAGGCCCAGAAGAAGGAACTCAGCTGTATTAATTGTTGGATTTAAACAGACTTGGTTTTCATAGGCTCAGGCTACTTATGTCTTTTAAAACAAAATTGTCCTTATTGTGAACTTGGCTATGGTATTTAAAATCTCTGAATTTTAGTATTCTTATCTGTGAAATGAAGGCATGGAATTAAAGGTTGAGCCTGCAGTAGACCCACAAGGATATGTGCATGAATAAAAGAATCACTTCTAGTTCTATATTTTGTGAATTTATTTATCAAGGCTGGGGTGCTCTTTTTGAAAAAGGAAACATGTCTAAATATGATTAATAAGAAGTGATTGTGTTAGAGTTTAAAAAACACAAGGTTGAGTTTGCAGACAGAAGTTAAAAGGGAACAATTTAGGTGGGAATGCATTACAACCACACATGTGTTGATTTCATACCAAGTGATATCTCAGGCAAAACAGGTGTCCGCTTGAGTGGTCTATTTTAGGAAATTGTCTGTAAGCCCTTTATTTCATTTAATCTTCCCTGATTCATTTATAAAGTATAAAGGAATTATTTTAACCCACTAGATGCTGCACTGTATATTTTTATATTTGGCCTCTCTTTTTCTCAGAGCATAAGCATTTTAAAATCTATATAAGACTTGTTTTATTCTCCATAGTTAGAGGGACTGCAGTGACTAAACCAGAGTGGTGAACATGATAAAAAATGGCACAAGCTATTTGAAATCAGAATATCCAGGACATATGTTTGTGCTAACTTTAACTAAAAATAAATTGTTCTTCCTCTTTACTTCAACATTTCTCTATACCTTCAACTTATGTTCACAAGAAATTTCCGAGTTATCTAGCTAGAGCTTTTAAGGACAAATTTGCTGGCTTACATTTTTGTGTGGATGCATTTGCAGGGTGAATGGTGTGGGAAGGAAAAGTGTTAGGGAGCACAAAATAATCCATCATGGATTTTAACACCACATTCTTGCTCCAGTCTCCTTTCTTTTAACTCGCCAAACAGTGTCATGGATTATGGCCATCTTTAGAAGGTTTAACCTGGCAAGTAGGGAAGAGCATATGGGAAGTTTCTCTTGAATTTTAACAAATAAAAGTTTGAATTTAAGGAAAATCATTTTTAAAGAAGAACAAAGTAATTTTCTCAGTGTGGAAATTCAGCTAGAAGCAACCATACTATTTGTTTTAAAAAGTGAAATAACTATCAGTTGTTAAATAGCTCTTTTTTGAGACCCCTTCTACCTCCCCACCCTGCCCAAGATCTTTCTCACCTCCCTGACTTACCTTGGCTGCTTTCCCAGGCCCCAGTGGTTTAATTAGTTGTTAACTAAAAAAAAAAACCTCCTTTGAATTTTCTTAATTTAAATAACGTCTATTTTAATATACACACAACAAAAGAAACAACACATTCAAAGTGTTTTCCAGTACTTTCACAGAAGAGAATCCAATGCATATACAAAGACAAATGCAAGTTTTGCCACTTGTGTGTGCAATAGTGACTTCTCTTTGCTACTGTCAATGAAATTAGACCACTGGAAAAATTGTCAACAATATTTCCTTGTCAATCTCAAATAGAAGTCTCTTGGATATGCAGACGGAAAAGACCAGGAGAGACTACAATTCCACCTTCTGACTCTCTAATGCCATCTTGAGAAACGTGATTCTTGTATTGGAATAATAGCATCTTGATATGGCTTTAAAAAATTCACAAAATAATTTAAATCAAATCTGTTAACTTACAGTGTCAATTTTACGTTAAGTTAAAGTAGAAGTTGCCTAAATGGAGTTATTTTAAAGGGTGCTTCTCCCTAAATATCTCCTCAACACAGTGTTATGATCTCTAGAAACTCATTCCTATATATTTTTTAAAACAGGCTTTATTTTTAGAACAGATTTACATTTACAGAAAAATTATGCAGAAAGTTCTCATATAACCAGTCCCTCCACACAGTTTCTCATGTTATTAAGCCTCAGTGTTATATATTTGTTACAACTGATAAACCAATATTATTAGTAACAAAAGTCTTTAGTTTACACTAGGGTTCACTCTTTGAAGTGAACACTTCTGTGGGTTTTGACAAATGCATAATGTCATGTATTTCCTTTACAGTACCATACAGAATAGTTTCACTGCCCTAAAATATCCTATTTACCTTCTAGCTCCTCTCCCCAAATCCCTGGCAACCACTGATATTTTTACTGTCTTTATTGGTTTGCCTTTTCCACAATGTCATATAGTTGGAATCATATAATACATAGCCTTTCAGACTGGCTTCTTTCACTTAACAATATGCATTGAACTTGATAGCTAATTTCTTTTTTATTGCTGAATAATATTCCACTGTATGGATGAACCATAGGTTTTTTTTTTATCCATTCACTTATTGAAAGACAACTTGATTGCTTCCAATTTTTGGAATTGTGACTAAAGCTGCTATAAATATTCATGTTCAGGTTTTTGTGTAGGCATAGTTTTCAATTCATTTAGGTAAATACCTAGCAGTATGATTGCTGGATAGTGTGGTATGCCTATGTTTAGCTTTCTAAGAAACTTTCAAACTGTCTTCCAAAGTGGCTGTGCCATTCTGAATTCTCACCAGCAATGAATGAGAGTTCTTATTGCTCCATATTTTTGCCAGTATTTAATGGAAGTATTTTGGGTTTGAGCCATTCTAATAGGTGAGTAGTGATGACTCAGTATTTTAATTTGCAATTCTCTGATGACATATGATGCTGAGCATCTTTTCACATGCTAATTTGCTGTCTGTATATCTTCTTTCGTGAGGTGACTGTTCAGATATTTTGTCCACTTTTAAATGCTATTGTTTATTTGTTGTTGAGTTTTAAGAGTTCTTTGTATATTTTATATGCAAATCTTTTGTCAGTGTCTTAGTTTTCCAAAAGTCTGCCAATGCAAAGTACCAGAAATGGGTTGGTTTTTATAAAGGGGATTTATTTGTGGTAAAAGCTAACAGTTCCAAGGCCATAAAATGTCCAAATCAAGGCACAATCAGGGATGCTTTCTCACCAAAGTCAACTATTGTTGATCCTGGTGTTCTGCCACATGGCAATGAAGCATATGGCAGGGTTCATTTCCTCAGGTTTGGGCTGCTCCATGGGCCCAGCCTCTTGGGGACTTCATGCTTAAGCAATCCTCAAGTCCTCTCTCACACGGCAGGATCAAAAATGGTAGAGTATCCTTTTCCTGTATCTCTCTCTGTGTCTCCATTTGTATCAGACCCAGCAAGAGGGCTGAGATTCAGCCAGAGTCATGCTTCACCGACACCCATAGGAATGGATTAGTTAAAAAACAATTTTTCTTTTTTTGGGATTCATAAAAGAATTTCAAACTGTCACAGTCAGATATGTATTTTGCAAATAATTTCTACCAATCTGTGGCTTGTCTTTTCATTCTATTAACAGTGCCCTTTGTAAAGAAGTTTTTTTTTTTAAATAATGAAGTCCAACTTATCAATTTTTCTTTCATGTATCATGCATTTATTGTTGAATATAAGAAGTAATCAATAAACTCAAGATCACCCAGATTTTCTTCTGTTATCTTCTTGAGGCTTTATAGTTTTGTGTTGTACATTTATGTCTATGATCCACTTTGAGTTGATTTTTGTGAAAGGTGTAAGATATGTGTGTATTAGTTAAGGTTCTCTAGGGAAACAGCATCAACAGGAGATATCTGTAAATAGTATGAGGTTTTACAAGAGTCCCTCACGTGATGGTGGGGATGCAGAAGTCTAGGTTCTGCAGGGAGGCTGCAAACCAGGGGGTCCAATGAAAGTCCAATGAACGTCCTTGATTAGTTTCTGGGAGACATTGGCTCTCCAAAGATGAGCTGGAAAATTCTCTCTGAATGCTGAAATCACTTCCACTTTTAGGATATTCAACTGATTGGATAAAGCGTCACTCATTGCTGACGGCAATCTCCCTGGTTGATGTAGATCAGCCATCTATGCAGTAAACTCACTGATGCCTAAAGCCCATAAATGTCCTTGTATTACAATTAGCCCAGTGCTTGCTTGACCAGACACCTGGGCATAATTACCTAGCCAAGTTGACACATTAGCCTAACCATCACAGTCTACCCCTTGTCAACTTGGAAGCCATACACATTACCTTAAATCATACTTAGTATCTAAGTAAAACAATAACAGACATGTCTATATACATCTATCTATCTATATATATATTTCCACCTAACAATGTTCAACTCTCCTGCGTACAACAAGAAACACATTCATTCCCTACAGAATAAGGTGCAAGTCCTTGGGTAATATTTACTCTTAAACTTGACATCTTTAAATATTATGACATGAAACTAATACAACTTGTCATGTGATAAAGGAAAAGGGGGAAGAAAACAAAGAAATTCACTTTGTGTACATATACAATCATACTCATAATGAAACAAAGAAGAAAGATTCATGACTATTACAGTCCTTGTTTCTGTGACTGGTCATGTGGACGAAGTTCCTATTTATCAATACCTTCTTCCACTACCCATTCCATGTTCTCGTTACCCTCAGCAGGCACTTCAGCTGGCCGTGGTTCTTTGCCTGGAGGGTGACACAAATTTTTATTCCTGAAGATTCTGGGCCATTGTTAGTCCTGCTTGGATTAAGTTGTTGCAATTTTCCATTGACTTTAATCACAGGGCATGGTGGTAATAGGAGACGCCCTAGAGGATCTCCTGCATTCCAGGCAAACTCTTCTTTACCCTCATTCTGTAGATGCAGTCCTGTTTCCCTTTGATAGTCAAGATCAATCATCCCAGCCAGTACAGTAATTCCCTTCTTTGCCTACTGATTAAGAGGTAAGAGTAGCCCAAAGTGGCCAGGTTCAATGGAATAATTGTTGTGTTCCCTGGTGGCAGTACTCCCCCTTTTGGTAGTAAGACCTATAGACCAGCACAGTTTAGAGTTGCAGGGACAGGAAACAAAAATTTTCCTAGTGGATTACTAGGGGTAATAGTGAGTGGTGCCACTCCCATTTCTATACCTTGATTCCTGGACCCATGAATCCTGGTTATGGGAGAAACAGGACCATAGAGTGGATGCTGATTTAGAGCATACACAGACTCCTGGAGAACATTGCCCCGGCCCTGCAAGGTATTGCTACCTAGTTAGCACTGTAATTAAGTGCTAACTTAATTAATTAACTTAATTAATTACACTTTGTAATTCAAAAGACCATTCCACCGTTCTATCAATCCAGCTGCTTCAGGGTTATGGGGAACATGGTAAGACCAGTGAATTCCATGGGCTTGTGCCCATTCCTGCATATCATTTGCTGTGAAATGGGCTCCTTGATCAGAAGCAATGCAGTGTGGAATACCATGGTGGTAGATAAGACATTTGGGAAGTCCACAGATGGCAGTTTTGGAAGAAGCATTGTGTGCCGGAAATGCAAACCCATATCCGGAGTATGTGTCTATTCCAGTTAAAACAAATCGCTGCACCTTCCATGGTGGAAGTGGTCCAATGTAGTCTACCTGCCACCAGGTAGGAGGCTGATCACCTCGGGGAATGGTGCCATATCGGGGGCTGAGTACGGGTCTCTGCTGCTGGCAGATTGGACACTTAGCACTGGTTGTAGCCAAGTCAGCCTTGGTGAGGGAAAGTCCATGTTGCTGAGCTCATGCATAATCTCTATCCCTTCCTCCATGGCCACTTTGTTCATGAGCCCATTGGGCGATGACAGGAGTGGCTGGGGAAAGAGGCTGACTGGGCGCCACAGAGCGGTCATCTTATCCACTTTATTATTAAAATCTTCCTCTGCTGAAGTCACCCTTTGGTGAGCATTCATGTGGGACACAAATAATTTCATGTATTTTGCTCACTCAGAAAGGTCTATCCATGTGCCTCTTCCCCAGACCTCTTTGTTACCAATTTTCCAATAATGTTCCTTCCAAGTCCCTAAGCATCCAGCCAAATCATTGGTAACAGCCCATGAATCAGTGTACAAACACACTTCTGGCCATTTATTATTCCAAGCAAAGTGAACAAACAGGTGCACTGCTTGAAGTTTTGCCCACTTGGAGGATTTGCCCTCACCACTATCCTTCAGGGATGTCCCAGAAAAGAGTTGCAGTGCTGCAGCTACCACTTTGGGGTGGTACCTGCATATCGTGCAGAACCATCTGTAGACCAGGCCTGTGTTTTCTTTTCCTCAGTCAACTGATTGTAAGGGACTCCCAAAGAGGCCAAAGCTGTGGGCAGGGAAAGAGAAGGTAACATGGCAGGGGTGGTGACCATGGGCATTTGAGCTACTTCCTATGTAACTTACTTATGGTTTCAGGGCCCGCTCGAGCCTTATCTCATATATACCACTTCCACTTTATTATGGAGTGCTACTGTGCATGCCCAACTTTATGGTCTGGTGGGTCAGACAATACCCAGCTCATGATAGGCAACTCAGGTCTCATGGTAACTTGATAGCCCAAGTTTATGCGTTCAGTCTCTACTAAGGCACAGTAGTAGGCCAAAAGCTGTTTCTCAAAAGGAGAGTATTTATCTGCAGAGAATGGCAGGGCTTTGCTCCAAAATCCCAAGGGTCTGTGTTGTGATTCTCCTATAGGGGCCTGCCAAAGGCTCCAGACAGCATCTCTCTTTACCATTGAAACTTCCAGCACCATTGGATCAGCTGGATCATGTGGCCCAAGTGGTACTGCAGTTTGCACAGCAGCCTGGACCTATCACAGAGCCTCCTCTTGTTCCAGTCCCCAATCAAAACTAGCAGCTTTTCTGGTCACTTAGTAAATGGGCCAGAGTAGCCCACCCAAATGAAGAATGTGTTGTATACAAAATCTGAAG
>JAQZBX010093013.1:0-12204 GCA_029593785.1 Cabassous unicinctus
ATGTTCCCTGAAAGTCTTGATGGGAATTTGATTATTTTCCTAGGAGGCACCTTAGGGAGTTTGGACTATGGACAAGGGCTACTAATACCTAGTAACTCTAGAACACATTAGATATGCTCATTGCCCTCAAAGAGAAACAAAGTGCCTTAATTTTCCCTCACGGGCTGGAGCAGGGGCATGACCAGGTCAGAAAGGCCGCCCAGAATTTCCCTGGGGCCAGGGTGGTGCTGGAGGCCAAAGCCAGGGTGGAGGTTGGGCCAGTGGTCCCATTTCTGGAGTCCACGTAGGAGCTACTAAGGTCGTCATCTTTGGAGGCCTTGAGTGCACGGAGCTGAGGACTTCCCAGGAAGCATCCGGCAGATGCAAAGTCTGAGCCTGACACCAAGGTCACGTGCCATCCAAGGTGTAGTAGACCTGATTCCTTCAACCCCCATCCCCACCCCCCACATTTCCGAGGCCCTGGTGCGTGCTGCGTTCTGAGTGGGGCACAGGCGACCTGGGCAGCAAACAGCACTCAGCTCCGCTGGCCACAAACTTCCCAGCCGGTGTGAAGGGACCAGAGACCATGTGGGACGACATGGGAAGGGTGATAATCCGGGCCCACACTGGCAGCTGCCTGGGGATGAGGGTGCCAAATTAAGCAGAAGAAACCCCTCTGAGCATTGCTTTTCTGCCTGCCCCGGCAGGGAAGGTCTCCCAGGGGGAAGGAACAGCATTTGCAAAAGTGCACAGACCAAGGAACGCTGTGGTTAGACTTAAGATATGGGGGCAGGACCAGGGACCCACAAGCTTGATGGTAGGTGGAGGGGGGCCAGACCCTGAGTCCGGAGAGGGGGGCGGAGGTTACGGCACTAGGGCTGGCAGAGCGAATGATGTCTTGTACTGGTCACCACTGCCTCCCAGGACCTACCCAAAGCCTGGCACATAGTAGATGATCAGTAAACATGGGTTGAATAGATAGAAATGGGAGCCCTATTTCCGGATTCCTGTCCTGGGAGGGTCAACTCTGTTTCTGCCAAATGGGAATCATATCATTATCAAGAATGGCACCCACTGGGCAGGGCCGTTCGGAGGAATTGATGGAATCTGATGGACAAAGCAGGCAGCAGGTGTTTGGTATAGGCTGACTGGCTCTTCCTGCCCCAACTTTAGCAAGATGAGGATTGCTGACTCTGGTGAGTTTTTGATGCTAAGATGGTAGTAAAGGCCAGAGTGTGGGGATTGGAAGCTGTTTGGTAGAAGCAGCTGATTGTCCAGCCAGGGGCCCAATGAGCTCACTGTGACCTGGGCCAGCGCTTGACCACTCTGAGCTGGGGACCCCACCTGACAGGTCTGGGCCCGTCAGGGCAGAGGGGGCAGATGGGAAAGGTCTGAAATTCCCACCAAGACCCTCCCCAAGAAGGCAATAGGGGAAGCCCTCGGAATATGCCTGTGGGGGCCGGGGCCTCAGCTGCCTGGCTCGGCAGGGCTCAGGGTGGGGGGCCAGGGGAGGACCGAAGCCCATGGAGGCGCACTGATGCCCCGAGCTTCAGGCCAGGAGGGAGGGGGACCAGTGAGGGCCCCTTGTCACCTCTTTGTTGCCACCACAGGTGGGCTTTGCCCAGAGACCTTGCTCAGGTTTCTGCCACTCTGCCATGTGGTACCCCAGGCTCTCCCTTCACCTGGGCACCCTCGAGCTCTCCCCCCACCCAGCCTCGGCATCCCTGCCCCCAGCCCATGTCTCCGTCTCTCTGAGTCTCTCTGCTACCCCGTCTCTCTCTGCCCTGTCCATCTCTGTGCCCCTCCCACTCCCCCACTGCAGTCCCCTCGAGCCCACTCCCGCGTGCGCCCCTTATCTGGGCCCACCCAGCACAATTGCTGGGAGTCCATCCCCATGACAACGGGGCAGATGGCGGCTGCGATTAGCTGCTCTCCCTCCCGCCGCAGCTCAATCCGTCTTTGAAATTAAATCAGCTGCGATAACATCGACCACCGGTGTGTGGGGGGGTGGAGGCTGCCTGCACCCCACAGACCCACCCGCCCCCTTCCAAGTCCCTGTAGAGAGAGGACCAAGGGGGCAAAACCAGCTTCAAATGTGGCTGTGTGACCTCGGGGCCAGGTCTCTAACCTGACGGGCCTCAGTTCCCCCATCTGCAAAATGGGGGCGAAGAGCCAGACTCCGGCTTCGGGGGGTGGACCGTTGGGGTGTGTGTGGAGGCAAAGCACCTAGTGGGTGGCTGGCACTCAGTAGGGCTGAGAACATTGTAGCTGCCCTACCTTACTCCACAGAGAAACCTGAGCCTTGACGGAAAACCCTTCTGCAGGGGTGAAACTGCCCGTCCAGGCCTAGGGGGTCACGGGTGTCCAGGACCCCCAGGGAAGGTTCCAGACCTGGCTCTTCCCCAACCAGCCTTGTGAGCAGAGGCATCACTGAATCCTAGTGCTGGAAAGACACGCCAGGAAATCATCTTGTCCAACCTCCCTCCAGGCCTTGGCTTACATGCCCCAGGTGATGGGGAGCCCACTCCCTTCCCACAGGCTTTGGGTTCCTCCAGACATCCAGGGCCCTTGCAGGACGGGGATGCAGGAGTGGAGGGTCCACACCTGCCTGGGTCTGAGGCCTCCCTGAGGCAGTGACATCTGAGCCAAGACCAGAGGGGTGGGTGGGTGGGAATTAGTTGGGGAAGCTGACAGGGAAGAGTGTTTCTGGCCATGGTATCAGCATGTGCAAAAGCCTTGAGGCAGGAAGGAGGGGGAGTGAGGAGAGAGCAGAGGGAGTAGAGGCAGATGAGCAAGGACCTGAAGGGAGTAGGGGAGCCGGCCATGTGGAAACCTGGGGGAAGGGCTCCAGGCAGAAGGCACAGCTAGTGCAAAGGGCCTGAGGCAGGAGCGTGCCTGGAGCTTTTGCAGGACAGTGAGGAGCCAGTGGGGCTGGAGCAGAGCTAGCGAATGGGAGGTAGGTCAGGTCTCTCAAAATGCTTAGGTTTTCCCAGGATCCCTCTGGATGCTGAGATGAGAACAAGCTGAAGAAGGCTAAAGCAAGAGGCAGGGAGACCAGGAAGGATGCTGGAGCAGAGTGGCCACAAGGGGCAGGGAGATCACTTCTTTAAGCGACATCCTCTCACACACACACCATACCCCTTCTTGGGACAGGTTCCATACCAGGGGTTGCGGGAGCAGAGGGGCCTCAACGGGAGCTCCTTCGTGGAAAGTGGGACTGAACCTGGACCCTGCTGGCCTGTCCCCACCCAGGGGCCGGTGGTGGAAAGACAGGGCTTTACCTTGGGCTTGTGTTCCCATTTAAGGTGCTCCTGGGCAAGACACGCAGTCTGCCTGGGCCTCAGTTTCTCCATCTGTGAAATGGGTCTAAAGGCTGATTCAAGGGTTCAGCCAAGTAGTTGAGGACCTGTCACCCGCTTAGCTGGTGACGTTAGCTGTGATTTGGGGAGCCTCGGAACAAGTGTGGGGGGGCATGACCTGATGTTGGCAAGAGAAGGACCACAGCTTCAGGTGTGGAGGCCGGGTGAGCCCTGAGCCCCGGGTATAACAATGCTTTGCAAACATCCAGGTTGCCACTCTGGGCCAGCCCCAGGCCTGTGCGGCCGTCTCAGGCTGCTGGGCCGTAATTGGATTTCCCCAGCAGCTGCCGGTGCTAAGCCCGCTTGAGGCAGCAGCGGTGGCCCGGTAATTGGTGAAATTTGCAGGTCGGTGGGGACAGAGGTCAGGTGGTTAATGCAGTCGCCAGGGCTTTGATGAAGTTAGTCCCCGGCACAGGGCTGGGAGCTGGGGTTTGGCCTTCTGTGCCCTCACGGGCTCCCCTGCAACCGCGGGAAAAGTGGCTAGGGGACGTCCAGATGCTGGTCTGTCCCTAGGGGCTCCCTGAGGTGGGACAGGGAGCCAGAGCCCAGGCTGAGCTCCGAGATGTGTCCAGAGCAGCCAGTCGCCTGCCACGGTCTCTTGGCTAGGGCACTTGCAGCCCCCAGGGTGGTCTTTGCAACACCAAGAGGCCTTGTGGTGATGCCCCTTGGCTTCCAGGAAGGGGCCTGTGGCAGGTTCGTCTTGGAAAAGAATACTCAGACCCAGCTTTCTGCCTCTAGACCCCCACGAGCACTCCTTGTCCCAGCTCTGCATCTAGGAGCAGGAATGAATTCTTCAAGAAGTCTTTCCTTTGTTTCACTAGGCCCCACCCTCCCACAGAACCCATCCATGGCTCCCCATTGCCTCCAGGTTGAAATCAAGTCTCCTTCCTTATCTGACCTTCAAGACCTCCCAGTCTCTCTTCCCTATGGAGTTCCAAAGGTTTGTCCTCTGAGCCTACCCCTTGGTTCTTGATCTTCCTTGGAACAGTGGGCTCTCACCTTCTTTCCTTTTACATCATTTATTCGACATCTACTAGATGCTAGGTGCAGTGCTAGGAGCTGGGGCGTGCAGAGGTGAGCAAAATCTGACCAGGTCCCAGCCCACTTGGTGCTCACTGCACTTTCTTGGGCCATGCCCCAGCTTCTTCTCTGTCTCTGCCCACTTCTCCCTGGTCTGGGAACCAGAGACTCTGTCACTAGCCAGACTTGAACCCTGAAATCTGCAATTACCTCCTTTTCTGGCTCTCACTCTAGCACTCACTTCCACACACACACACCTGTATGCACAACATTGGTTGGTGCTGCATTTTTTTTAAGGGCAAGTCCTTTGGAGTCAATACCCTGGATGAAATTCTGGCTTGGCTGCTTTCCAGCTGTGTGATCCTGTGCCAGTCCCTCCACCACTCTGTGCCTCAGCTTCCTCTTGTGTATCATGGTGTAGAGAATCTCCACCTGGCAGGTTTGTGGGCATTCAACAGAACTGTGCACATCCAGCTCACTGGCCTCCTCCTTGGGACTCAACAAGGCGGATTTGTTCCAGCCTCAGGGTCTTTGCACACGCTGTTCCCTCAGCCCAGAATGCTTTTCCCCCAGATACCAAGCGGCTTTATCCAGGTTTCTGATAAATGCCGCCTCCTTTAGAAAGGCCCTCTGGGACCACCCAACTGAAAACTCCCCTCCCCAGCCCCCTGACCCCATTCCCTCTCTAGCTGCTTACTTGCCTTCATTTCTGTGATCAGCATCTGTTACTACTGGAGACAATACACCTGTTTGTTATATGTCACCCCAACTAGAATGTTAGCTCCCTGAGGGCAGGAATCTAATCCTTTGCTCAGTGCTGTATTCCCAGGGCCTAGAACTGTGCCCAGCACAGAATTGATACTCAAGAAATATTGCTCAAATTGCATTGAATTAAAAAGTGCATGGCACATAGATAAGTTTGAGATGGTTTCAGAATAAAACTGTATTTTTAAAATACTTTTTTAAAAAACATGGGTCCCAGTAGATTTATACTCCTCCAGTGATAGGGAACTCACTCTGCCTCCGTTGAGTCTGCCTTACTCTGATCTGGGAAAGCTCTGGCTCCACAAGGCTGGGACCTGCCTCTCTGTGATGCCCCTTACTCCCAAGGTTCCCAGGCCTGATATGTGGACCTCAGACCCACCTGTTCCCCCAGCATGGAACAGCCTGCACAGATTTGGGGACAGCAGCTGGAGTCCCAGGAAGCTGCCTGTCAAGTGGAGGGTTCTCCCAGGTTGGGCTCTCCAGCCTTCTCCCTACCCTAGCCACTCTTCTGTTCCCACCCCAGGCTGCCCCTGCCCCTCTCCCTGGGCAGGGCCTGCAGCTGTACACAAAATGTGGTCACCTGGTCTGAGCAGAAGAGCTAGGAACTTTCTCATTAATCCCCTCTGGTCAAACACACCTTGTGGCCCACCAAGACCTCCAGCTCCCTGCCCTACCTACTGCTGAGCTAGCCAGGTTTCCCCAGGCTGACTTAGGCTTCTGAGTTCCTTCTTTTTTTAAGCAGGATTATTACATTCCCTCCAGTTGCAAGTATATGGCATCTTCTTGTTTCTAATTCGGAGCAACAGCTCCGATCAACTCCCTTCCCACCGGAGTGGGCCTCCTTCGGAGCATCGGTTCCAAAGCTGAGGAGACAATGTTGGGGACAGAACCCGTGGCCCAGCTCTAGAGACCTCACCCAGGCTCATCAGCAAGCATGCCCAAACATGCCCACACAAACACCTTCACACAACAAATATTTATCAAGCACCCACTGCATCTATGGCCTGAACTGGGTACCCGGGAGTCAGCAGTTCCTGCTTTCTCAGTTTACCGTCTGCAGGGGAAGGTGACAGTCATCAAACCATCCTCCACTCACCCAAGCCATGCACAGGGCCAGAGATGCACGCACGGCGTCCACATATGTATGATCACAGGGATCTCTTCCCCTATAGGGCCTCCTGCATGGGGGGAGGGGGTCATTTGGGAAATCAGGCAACAGGGTCCTAGTCCCTGGGACACCTTCTTGAGGTCCTCGTATCTGTCTACGGACGTGACAGTTACAGCTGCCCCATGGCACTGCCAGACCCTTCCTCTTCCCCTGGCCCCCAGCCCTTGAAACCACTTAAAGGGGGCTCACCACCACCACAGCTATGGCAACCACCATTAGATTCCCATGCCAGGAGCCTGCCCTTGGCTCAGACACTGCCCATCCCCAGGGCCACAGCCCAAAAGCAGGTGCAGAGGCAGGCAAAGGCCTCCACCCCAAACTGTGTTTCTGACCCAGCCCCCTGATTCCCATCTCCAGCACCTGCTTCCTCCCCACACTGACAGCCTCAGCTTCAGCCTGCCTGGAATTGCTCAGCACACATGGCCCAACATACACACACACACACACACACACACTATCCTTCCAATAAAGAGGCACCCACCCCCCTTTCGGTGCCAGGCACTGAACCAGACTTGGGGTGGGGGGACATAGCAAAGGATGAGGCAAAGGCCCTGCTCCCTTAGACCTGCAGATGAGTGCACAATTCTAAATGCCATCAGGGCCATGGAGACACCAGACGGGGGCCATGAGAAAGCAGGGGGCAGGGGGTGGCTGATTCAGAAGAGGGTATTGGAGTAGGCCTCCTTGAATTCAGAAGTGACATCTGAGCAAAGGACTGAAGATGGGCAGCTGTTCACTGGGAAGAGCGGCATGTGAAAAGGTCCTGAGGCTGCAAGGCACTGGGTGCAGTGGAAGAACAGAAGGGAGGCCAGTATGGCTGGGGCTTGGAGAGTGAAGGGTGGGAAGGCCAGGAGGCCAGGGAGCGGGGCAGGGCCAAGCCACTGGATCCTCAGGGTGAGGTCTTTGTAGCTTAGATCAGAGGAAGCCATCGAAAGGGTAAAGCAAGGCAGGTAACGTGATGCAACTTGGGTTCCACCAAGGCTGCCCCACCGAGACTCGAGGGTGGGGGTGGAGGGATTGAGCATCTAAGCGGGGAGACCCGTGAAGACCCACGTCCAGGCGACGATGGCCAGCACTCAGGAGTCGGTGGGCAGTGAAGGCATGAGGTCGGATTTGAGGGTACTTAAGATGGGGTGAAGGTCATACTATTTACCAAACCATATGGCACAGGTTGAGAGAGATTATAAACCACCTGCAGAGCCAGCCCCTGGCTTCCCAGCTGGATGTAGGAGCCCCAGAATGATAAAGACGTGCCCACAGTTCCATCGCACGCCCACTTCATGCCCCACAGCCAGCGGAGATGTCCCACCACCACCACCATCCCACCCTACAAAGCTGGGTGGGGTGTTGTTCATGAACTCACTAGGCACATTTATTAACCATCAGCCCGCGGGGGGATGGACCTGTGGGGACGGCCGCGGGGGCAGGCGGGCTGGCGGCAGGGAGGGCCCGTGCTCACTTGCTGTCCACCCGCTTGAGCTGTTCCTTGCCGTTGATGGTGACCGACTTGAGCTGCCCGTCCTCCTCGACCTCCACGCGCTCTTGCCCGTTCTCCACGATGCGCTTGGTGGTGATCTTGCGGCCGTTGACTATCTCGGTGGACGACATGACGGACTTGAACCCCGAGCTGCCCGAGCCGGAGCCCCCGAAGGAGGTGGACGAGAAGGTGGTGCGGCCGCCGCCCACCCCTCCACGGCCCAGGGTGTCAAAGGATGAGAAGGCCTCCATGAAGGCCGGGAACTCGCCGAAGCCTGCCGAGAAGGCCCCACGCAGGCCACGGCCACGGCCGTCGCGGTCGCTGCTGAACGGGTTGTCCCAGAAGTCGAAAGAGAAGGGGTCTAGGCCACCGAAGAACTCACGGAAGATGTCCTCTGGGTTGCGGAAGGTGTAGCCGGTGTCGAAGGGGCTGCTGTACTGGGTGCTGGCCCCGCCGCCCGCCCGCCAGCTGTCACAGCCCGCGCGGTCGTACAGGGAGCGCTTCTTGGAGTCCGAGAGGACCTCGTAGGCCTCGGACACCTGCTTGAACTTCTTCTCGGCCTCCTCCTTGTTGTCAGGGTTCTTGTCGGGGTGCCAGCGCAAGGCCAGCTTTCGGTAGGCTTTCTTGATGTCCTCCTGGGAGGCGCTGGACTGCACCCCCAGCACTTCGTAGTAGTTGGCCATGCCGAGGGAGGCTGAGTCCCGGCCCTGGGTGGGATGCGGAGAGGAATCGGGCGCGGGAGGCCCCACTGGCACCAGTGGGCTCGGGAGGGCTCAGCGGCTGGTGGGGGGGACCCTTCTGCCGGGGATCTTGCTGGAATCTGCTGGCTGCGGGCGCGGCTCTGCCCGGCGAGTTTACCTTTTCATAGTACCAGCTCTCAGGGGCAGATAAGGGCCTCCACTGTGAGGGGTGGGGGGAGGGGAGGGCCGCTGCCGCTGTGGGGCCGGGCCAGGGGCGGGCCCCCCCCTCCAGAGCTGGGGCTGGGGGGCCTTTGTGACATCAGCTCTTGGGTGTGGCAGACTCCCACCCCCAGCCCTGGCCGGGGCAACGCCTGGCACATTGGCCTGTCTCTGCAAGCCAGGCCGGGCTGCCAAGGTGGGCCTTGGAACACGGAGCTCGGTCAGGATGAGGCTGGCGGCTGAGCGGCCCTGGGATCCAGGCCTGGGTGGACAGCAAAGGTCAGTGGCCAAGGGAGGGGAGAGAGGGTGCCTGGGATAGGTCCACTTAGCCTAATGGCTGGAGTGGGGGCCAGGGGACGGTCCAAGGTGGGGGGTCAGGCAGGTTGGGGGCCAGGGTTTACGCTTCTTGGGCACTATTATCCCATTAGACCCTCAAAAGTGGGTGGCACGAAGGCAGGGACATTTGTGACTAGGGCAGTGCCTGGCACACAGTGGCAATCAATAAACTTGTTGAATGGACAGGGTAATTGCCGCAAATTAATATGGCGAGTCAGTGAGGTAGAGGGAATGGACAGCAAATGAAGGACTCCACCCCTCCATTCTGGGAAGAAGAGCAGGGCCTGGTATGAAGTACAGATGTGCAAGTGTGATGAGTTGAATGAATGGTGCCTACACACCCTAATCCCTCCCAAACCTGGGAATGGGGCCTTATTTGGAAAAGAGCCTTTGCAGATGTAATTGAATTGAGAATCTTGAAATAAGGTCAACGGGGGTTATCTGGGTGGGCCCTGGATCCAAGGACAGGATCCCCATAAGAGACACACAGAGGAGAGGCACGGGGAGAAGAGAAGGCAATGGGAAGACAGAGACAGAGATTGGACAATGGGGTCACGGGGAGTGCCGACAGTCAGGGGCCGCTAGGGAGGGGCCAGGAAGGAGTCTCCCGGAGTCTTCAGAGGGGCACGGCCCTGTATACCCTTGATTTCAGACTTCTGGCCTCCAGAACTGAGAGAGAATAAATTTCTGTGTCTTTAAGCCATCTGGCTTGTGATCATTTGTTTCAGCAGCCTTAGGAAACTGAGACAGTGAGCAAGGCAACCACGTGTTCCTAAGCATTTATATTTCTTTAGCTCTTGTTCAGATGTTGGGTCATAATTAGAAACAGCAATGAACAATACTGATGAGCATCTATTCGTACCTGTACCGCTCATCCTCCAGTTAAGATGGAAAGCATGCTGAAGCACCCACCAGCCATGCCAGTGGAAAACCAGGCTGTTTGCACCACAGTCTTAACCTAAGACAGGACTCTCCGTCCTTTCTTCCTTCCCTCCCTCCCTCCCTATCTCTTTCCTTCCTTCTCTTCTTTTCCTTTTTTTTAAATATATTTTTTATTATTTTTTTTTAAAAAGGTATTTAGAGTACATAAATGTTTCATAAAAATATAGGGGATTATGCCCCACTTCCTACCCCTCCCACATTTTCCCACATTAACAACATCTTTCATTAGTGTGGTACGTTCGTTACAATTGATGAAAACATGTTAGAGCAGTGCCACTAAGCATGGATTATAGTTTACATTGTAGTCCACACTCTCTCCCGCACAATTATTTTTTTTTTAAAGATTTATTTATTTTATTTATTTATCCCCCCCTTGCTGCTTGTGCTGCTGTGTCCATTTGCTGCGTGTCTTCTCTGTGTCTGCTTATCTCCCCCTTGCTGTGAGGTCTTGCCGCATCAGCCCACGGCGCCGCACGAGCCGGCCTGCCCTCACAAGGAGGCCCTGGGAAGCGAACCCGGGGCCTCTCATGGTAAACGGGGGCTCTATCCACTGAGCCACACCCGCTTCCCTCTCCCACACAATTTTGTAGGGTATGGCAAGATATGTAATGGCCCGTATCTGTCATTGCAATGTCCTTCAGGAAAATTCCCAAGTCCCCCGAATGCCCCCATATTTCACCTTCTCTTCTTTTTCTAGGCTGTCTTTATCACTTTCTATTTTTCTCCCTCTTTCCTTCTCTTTGCTTTCAATATTCATTGGTGCTACGGCAGCATGTGCTGATAATCCCAAATACCAGGAGGAATGAAAGCAGAATCTGGAGCAACTCTGCAAAACCTAACCCAGGGTGATAAATGCTGTCCTTCCCATGCACCCTCCACACTAGGAGCCAGGACTTATCTTGGTGGAGGAAACTAAGTAACTCAGCTGGGTGGAGGGACCAATGCCCATGTGACCGTATTCCTGTGACGGTACTTAGAACGCCTTCTTCTTGACAGGCTTGTTCATCTGAGCAGGAGAAAGTTGCCCACAATCCAGAATTCTGTGACAGTGGTGGTGAGAGTGGTTATGCTGATGGTGGTGAGTTGAGAAGGTAAGTGGTAGCATACATGGTGATAGATGAAGCACCGTGAAAAGAGTAGAGGTGAGCATGGTAGGTGCATTGGGGTGAGGGTCGTGGTGACGGTGGGACAGTGATGGTGGTGGCGATGGGGGCTTGGTAATGGGGTAAGTGGTTCTGGTAGAGGTAGTACAGTGGTGATACCGGTGGAGGTGATGGTGATACTGGGGGTGAGGATGGTGGTGGTGATGGTGGTGATGGTGGAGGTGGAGGCAGTAATAATGTTTGTGGAGATAGTAATTGATGGTGGTAATGGTGGTGGTTATGATAATGATGGAGGTGATGGCAAGAGGGATAATGGTGTTGGAGAAGGTGGTGGTGCTGATGACAGTGATGGTGGAGGGATCATGGGAGGTGATGGAAATGGCATTCTAGAGGAATTATTGGTGTATTGGCAGTTGTAATGGTGGTAACAGAAGGGGTGATGTTGGCAATGGGGATAATGATGGTGGTGGAGGAGGTGGATGTCATTGCTACAGCATCAAACAACTCCTCCATCTCAGTGGCTTACAACAAAACATATATTTCTTGCCCACTTTACTCGTTAGCACCTTGGATTAGCTACGGGGCCCCACTTCATGTATCTTCTCATTCCAGGTCCCAGGATGAAGGAGCAGCTCTGAACTGAAACATGCCATTCTCAGGAAAGGGTGCAAGTAATTGCTGATGGGAACTCGTGGTGCCTCTTAAAACTTCAGGTGGGATGTGATGTACATCACTCTTGCTTGTCACATGGCCAAGGCAGTGTCAATGAGGTGAGGAATCTCTCAGGAAGCTTCTGCAAGTCTTACAGAGAAGAGGGAGTGAAAATGTGGGGTCAAAACTACAGTATACTACAGGTGATAACAAAGATAATGGAGGTGGCAGTACTGAGGGTGATGATTGATGGTGGTGATGGTGGTGATGGTGACAGTGATATCAGTGGTGGTGATGGGGTAGGTGGCAGAAATTATGGTATTAATGGAGGGTGGTGGTAATGATGGTTGTGGAAGAGGTGATAGTAGAGGTGGTAATACTGAAAGTGGTGGAAATGATATACTGGTGTGTGGTGGATTGAAGCCATATGTATGCCAGAAAAACATGTTCTTAAATGTAATCCATTCCAGTGGGTGTGGGCCCATTGTAAGTAGGACCTTTTAAT
>JAQZBX010093014.1:0-12174 GCA_029593785.1 Cabassous unicinctus
CGAGTTCAAGTCCTGCCCAGACTCTTGCTGGGCAGTGTGTTTCCAAACCTGTGGCGAGGTGTCATTAAATGAGATAACACACAGAAAACACTTAGCACAAGCTCAGCCATGTAGGCTGTTATGGTTGAACTGCCTGGTATTACACTCTTTCTATGTATACAGTCTTATCTCTTAAGCCACACTGTAAGTCCTTTGAGGCTGGAAGCTGAGCTGGTGCCTCACTGTTCTCCTCACCTGACTAGCTCCTCCTCCTCCCTCAGGTCTCAGGTGGGTTAACCCTTCCCCAGGGAAGCCTTCCCAGACCACCTCGAGGGCATCAGGCCTCCTGTTTTACACTTTCATAGGCCCCGGAATTCTCCTCTGTGGCCTTCATTCCAATTATTGTTAAATAATTCTTTGTGTGATAATTTGTTTGATCCCTACCTTCCCCTACAATACAAGCTGCAGTGCAAGCTCTCAGAGGACATTTATGCCTACTAGTCTATGTGCTTCCTCCACGTTTCCCAGCCTCCTTTGCAGTTAACTGGGGCCAGAGCTCATAGACCGAGCACAGAAGAGAAACATGGCACTTCTGTGCTGAAGCATGGAAAAGTTGTCATGGTAACTCTCCAGTCATCAATTCCCCGACTGCCGTGACTGGTAGTGTCCCATCAGCCTGGGTCCCTGACTATATGGAGGAGCACCCCCTTCTGATTCACACTGAATGTGTAGCATGAATGAGAAATAAACCTTCGTTGCGTTAAGCTTCTGGAATTTCAAAGCTAACTTGTTACTGCAGCACAACCTAGTCTATCCTGACTAATGCATCATTATATTCCCAGCATCCAGCATAGTGTTGGGCACATCGAAAGTGCCCCCAAAATATTTGTTGAATGAATTAGCTTCTGAAACAACAGGTAGAAATCAGAATACATAATATTTCCTAAGTCAGTGGAGAAGGACAGCTCTCCACTACCAAAAAAAAGAAAGAAAAAGAAAAAAGACTGGGCCCTCTAGTTAGTTCTAAACATGAAATACCGGGATCCCCATCACCAGGACAGAAGCAAGAAATGTAGTCTCTTTGACCTTGAAACTGCAGTGCTCTGAGTCACTGCTGTGGTGCTGGAGGTCACAGAAACATTCAGTGAGGCTGAGGATGATTAGGCACGCAGCAAAGTGATAAAACCCACTACAAGCCAGAGTCATTAGTCACAGGGCGTTATTTAGAAATTGTTGCAATTTAGAATGTTTATGAATTGATCTGTAGGAGCCCGTAAACACTGCTCATCAATATAACTAATGGGCATTTATGAGTTTGTTTGGTTGGCTGATACATCCATGGTCTTGAAGAAAAATGGATCCTGTCCATGCCGGATTCTTTGGCCATCCGGGATGTTGGCATTCTGATGATTCCACTGGCTTGGACCAGGAATTGAGTGAAAGTGGTTTATGTAAGAGGTAGAGGAAATGCCAGTATGGAAGAAGGAAAGATCATAGAGCAAATAAAGGGCATGGTATGCTGTTACGTGAGCTACCACAGAGGGAAACAGGAGCTTAATCCCATGAGGAAACTCTGGGGATAGGTGTGAAACACACCTAAGAACCAGACCACCCAAAGAGCAAGGGAGCTAGGGTATCTCTAGACCAAATCCCCAGAGTTAGTGCTGCTCCTTGGCACTCTACCTGCTACACAAATAGCAGCAGTTCTGGCACAAGCACAGACAGCAACAGTTGGAAGTTGGCTGGGACACACTGAAAGGAAGGAGGGCTATAGGTGTGGCATTGACAGTATCTGCTGCACCATTATTTTCCTTGTATCAAAATAAACTCACATGAGCCCATGGTTATTGAGTGCCTTCAGTGTAGAAGGCCCTGTGCAAGGGGCTAAGGACATGGCCTTGAGCATGTCAAGCATGACCCCTGCCCTTTCAGAGCCTACAATCGAGAGGAGACCCCGTCAATCCAGCAGAGTGATGTGGTTATGACAGAGGCTTTGAGAATGCAGTGGAGGGGTAGCTAACTCGGTCTGGCTTGGAAGAGCACGGCAGGGAAGGCTTCCTAGAGGAAGAGGAGACCACCTGGGTCTTCAAAAATGAATCAGCTTGACCATCTACAGAAGGTGGTTGCAGGGCTAAGGTACAAAGGTATAGGAAGTGCATGTCCTTCCTAAGGGTGGAAGGGCAGGATGTACGTTGAGAGGTGGCTGGAGAGGAAAGGAAAATGCAAGAAAAATCTGAAGGGTTATGAGATTTTGATTTGCCTGTTGGGTTAGCAGGAAGACAATTTCCAAATCAGGAATGGCTAATTAGCATAAACTATAGAGAACCCAAGCTTCTGGGAGATAGGAAAAGGTTTTCAGAGAAAACACAAAACTGGAATCCGGAGACCTAATCAGCCATATAATAAACCTAAGCAGACACCCCTCCACCTCCCTGGGCCTTGTATAGCCTATAAAGGGGTTGACACAGATTATATGCAAGGTCTTGTCTTTTCATTCATTCATTCATCCAATCAATATTTGTTGACCTCCTAATATATACCAGGCATTGTTTTAAGCACAGGGGATACAGTCGTATAAAAGTCCCACCTATCATGGGATTTACCTTCTAGGACAAGAAACAAAAAGACAAAACACATAAGTGATACAACATCACTTATGGAAAACCCTGTGGAGAAAAATACAGCCAGTAAGGAGTGCTGGAGGCAGGGGCGTCTTTAAGGGGGTGACTGTTGATCAGAGATGTTAATAAGGTGAGGGACATAACATTCCTTGTTGTGTCCAGAGGAACAGAAAGGAGGCCCACGTGCTTGGAGAAGTCGGGCAAGGGGGAAATTGAGGAGAGATGGAGAGGGAGTCAGGATGCAAGTTGTACAGCTCTTCTGAGCCATGGGGGGAGCTGTGGATTTTATTCCGAGCTTGGATGCCATGGGAGGAATTTGAGCAGAGGAGTGGCATGCTTTGGCCTACTATTTAAAGTGTTTATAGCAGCCTTATTCACAACAGGCAAAAAAAGTGGAAACAACCCAAATGCCCATCAATGGATGAATGAATAAACCCAATGTGGTCTATCCAAACAGTGGGATATCATTCAGCCCTAAAAAGGAATGAAGTCCTGACACACGCTACAATGTGGATGAATCTTGAAAACATTATGCTAAGTGAAAAAAAAAAAATAGCCAGTAACAAAAGACCACATATTGTATGATTCCATTTATATGAAATGTCCAAAACAGGCAACTCTACAGAGACAGAAAGTAGATCAGTGGCTGCTTTGGAATTCAGCCTCCCCCCCAGCCCTATCGACAGCTAGTGAGCATGGGGTTTCTTTTTGGGGTGATGAAAATCTGATGTGTCTGCTCTTCTATCTCTCTCTATCTCCCCCACCCCTACTCTCTCCAGACCAGTTTTCTCTCTTTCCCCAATAACTTCCACATATTACAATTTTGAGCACTGCAGACTAAGTTCTCTTTCTCAATTCTTATTCCAGACTCTCAGGGAAGTATTCTGATTGGCCCGGCTTGGGTCTAGAGTCTGTTTCTGGACCAATTATCTAAGGCCAAGGGCAGGGGTCTCATTGTAGTGACAACGACGGCTCTCTTGGTGCCCTTGTGATTGCAACACTGGATTGGCCGTTGGGGTGGGCTTTCATCAGAAGAATGGGGGAATTTTCCAGAAATGAATCTTTGTTGAATGAATGATCCTAAGACCCCTTTAAATTCTGACAATCTTAACATCTAAACTCCAGAAAAAGTGTTTATGGGTGAAAATGGAAAATTGTGTCATTTTTAACAATAGTAGGCTTAGCCAGGGCTGGCACGATTCTCGAGCTGAAAATCCCAGCATGGCAACATTTTGTGCCTGGCAGGGCTTGACAAAGGAGCTGGATTTGGGAGCCAAGAGGACCTCTACAGCCCTCCGCACAGCCCTCCTCCCAAGGCTTGACTTCCCAGCCCCTCTCTCATGAAGACAGGGACCCCATTAGACACACCCATGAACCTACAGATGACTGCCTGTTGCCAGCCCAGCTGGAACGCAGTTCTCCAGATCACACAGAGCAGTCCTGGCTCTCATCAGCACGGCTCTCACTTGAGCCACAGATGGCAAATGGAACGCTCATCCCCGCCCCTTGCTCCCTGGCCCGGCTGCTTCCACATTCCTTGACAATAATGCTGGTTCAGAAGCTAGCACTTGGAGCCTACCCTCGCTAGACACAGCAGGGTGGGCAAGGCAGAGGGAAAGCTGGCAAGGAGGGAAGTAGGGGCTATTTATTTTATGCTGGCCCTGGCAGCCTGGAAGGTACCATGAAGAGTGGGCAGCCAGACTGCAGCAGATGATAGACCTTTATCGGGTAAGGGCAGCAGGTGAGGGGCGCAGGAAAATTACAGCCCCACTTACCAAGTCACAAGGACACCTGCATCTAATTTAGAATACGGATGATATTGTGGAAAAGGGCTGCCACTTCCCTTATGCAGACGCCACTGAATCTGGTCTGTTTCATCTGCAAAACCTCTTTCCAACTCGCTCGTTTCTCTCCATCCCCATCGCCCCCTCCCTGCTCTAAGCCGCCATCATCTCCTGCTTGGAGCTGCCTTTGCCTCCCCAACGCTCTCCCAGTTTTCGCTCTTTGGCCACAACAGTGGGTTCCCAGATAAACCTCTTGCATTCAAGTCCTTATCTCAGGATCTTCTTTGGGGAGATCTCTTTAAAAAGCAATTATTTTCCATAACCTTGTTTTCCAACTGTGTACTTATTTGTACATATTAGTCATGAATGTACTAGGTTTCTTCAGCCTGTCTAGAGCTTTGTACAAGCCATTCCCTCTCCTTAGACCATGCCCCCTCAGCCCTATTGTCCCTTCCATCTACTGGAAGGATCTACCTTTAGCTCTTACCTTATGTCTACTTTCTCAGGCAGAACTTCCCTTTCACATACACACCCCCACACCCACACGCAAAAGGTTTGGTTCCTTTGGAATCTGCTCGCCTCGTGCCCTATTTCTCTTACATCACACTGATCCCACCTGTAATTATTTGTTTGGAGGCTGTATTTGCTACCAGAATGTAAGCCCTGTGAGGACAGGGGTTGTGTTTTGGGGAGTCATTTCTGTATCCCCAGAGTAGAGTAAAATAGAGGTGCTCAATGTGGAGTTGAATAAATGGTGCTTTGATTTGGAAGGGAGGGAGGAGCGGAAATGTTCAGCATTTGCTAACTGGATCACCCCGGCCACCATTACTCAGCACTGCGTTGTGCCCTTTCCCATGCCAGGGGCTTTACAATCACTTCAGTTCACCCTCAAAGGCAGATTCTGATGTTATCATATGATGAATGAGGAAATTGAATCAAAAAGATGTTAAGTAACCTGCAGGGGCTAATTAGGGGCCAATTAGGGGCAGAGCTGAAATTTGACCCCAGAGAGCCCAGCCCAGAGTCCACATATTTACCCACTAAGCTCTCCTGCCCCCACCACACCAGAGCGGTGCTCTGTTATGTAGCGCACAGAGTTTCTACCCCCACTAAGAAGGCAGGAGGTAAAGAAGGATAATAATCTATGGAGATCTCACTGACCTGATGGCATTTCATTCATTCAACCAGACCTGATGGCATGCATTCATTCAACCAGGTATTTATGAAGCACCTGCTGTGTGCCGGGCATTGGCGTGGGCACAAGAATGGAGTGGTAGACAGCCACTGTGCCTGCCCTCCCCAAGCTCACTGTCCACTAAGAAAGATGGACACTAAACAAATAAACACAAAAATAGACATAGAATTACCGGTTGTTGCAAATACTATAAAGCAAATGGAGATGGAAGGTACAAAGCATAAATAGGCCAGAGACAACACTGAAATCAAGATCAGAAAAATGAGAGCTCAGCCATGCTGGAGGAAGACAGGAGAGAGGGGGCTGGAGCAGGGAGGCCCACCGGGAGGCTGATGCAGCAGTTTCGGTGAGAGATGATGGAGATGATGGAATAAGGGAGATGGAGAAACAGGCTCAGTTCAGACTTTATTTGGGGGAAAAGTCAGCAGAATTTAGTGATGTGTTGAACCTAAGGGTTGAAGGTGATGGAGGAATTTAAGTTGACTCTCAGGAGTGGGTGGCGGGATGTCCTGAGTCTGGCTAGAGGGAACCAGCCTTCACAGTTTTATCCAGGTGAGACAGCTGTCCATAAACCAACATCTTCCCCAGTCCCTCCCTTTGTTGTACCAGCTGCATTTCATTAGATGCTGCTGAGGCATTTTCAGGAAAGACAGAAGGAGCAAGCCTCCAAATAATAAAAGAACCAAAGCTAGCCTTTGTTGCATGTTCATTATGTGCCAGGGATATATCTCATGCACTTCTCTCAAAAGTCCTATGATATAAGGCCAATTATTATCATCATTTTACAGATGAAGCCAAGAGAGGTCAATTAACTTGCCCCAGGGCCACACAGCTAGTAAATGGCAGAGGTGGATTCAAACTCAGGACTGGTGGGTTATAAAGCCATGCCCCATCCCCTTGTGCCCCATTTGCTGATATTCATCAGTGGAGGACCAGTTGATGATCCTTTTTTTTTTCACTTTTTTTTTTTTAAAGATACTTCGATTACATAAATGTTACAGAGAATATATAGGGGATGATGATCTTTTCTTCCTCTTGAGGACCCTTAAGAGCCTGGGGGGAGTGGATGTGGCTTAAGCAGTTGAGAACCTGCTTCCCAAATGGGAGGTCCTGGGTTTGGTTCCCGGTGCCTCCTAAAACAAAACAGATCAAATGAAGAAACCAACTCCGGGGAACCCATGCAGTTCAGTGGTTGAGTGCCACCTTCCCACATATGAGGTCCTGGGTTCAATCCCTGGCCCCAGTACCTCAAGAAGAAAAAGAAAAAAGAAAAGAAAAGAAAAGAAATCCTGGGACTGCCAGAATTTGACTGGGAGACCAGGAAAACCACCTAGAGGTGCCCCTGGCCCCCTGACTCTCAGACCACTGCCCAGAGAAGTCCACACCACTATCCAGCAAACACCCCAGTACTATACATCCTATTAATCCTATTAATCTCTATGCATCCTATTAATCTCAGCCCAGACAATGGCAACCTCACCCTCAATAAAATTACAAAGGGGAGAAAGGAATTAAGATGTCCCTGGGCACCACCGAAAGGGAAAGGGAGAAGGATGTAAGCCTGAAATAGCCACTGATTGCAGACCTGGGTCCATATAGATCACCCCTGCTCTGTTCAAGCAGAATTCTCCCCATCCCCTACCTCATTAAACCCTCCCACACACACGTCTCGTTTAATCTTCACCAGCACGCAGGTGGGTACGTGTCATTCTCTCCATTACCACAGATGAGCAAACTGAGGTTCAGCCAAGTAAAGTGACCTGCCAACTCAGAGCCAAGTTCTGAAGCCAGGGCCTCTCAGCCCAAGAGCAGCAGCTTGCCAACATAGCTCAGTGGTTTGTTGTGAAAACCTTCTTAAAAGTTTGCTTTTTATTGATTTCTTTTTCCTGCATATATTTTCACCATCGCAGTATCAGCCAAGAACTGGAGTGGGGGAGGGTAGATAAGAGGAAATGGTGGAGGGAGATTTGCAAACAGCAAGGGCATGATCCTAAGAGAAACTATGATTTGAATTGAGTGGAAATTGGTTTCCTGTTATCTTTGTAGCTGGTACGTTTGCAATTCAGGACCTGATGCCCACGTATCAGTCCAAACACTGCCACTGTTTTCTGATCAAATCTCCTTCCTAGGAAGAAACCATTAAAGAGATTCTCTGTAACCAATCAGGCAATCTAAGCGTCTTTAAAAGACGTATCGCTGAACAAGTTCACACAGGACTCCAACCCCAAAACAGCCCAGAAAGAAGCAATGTGCAACTGCATTTGCAGGGGCAGGTAGGAAAACAAATTCACAAAGGCCTTTGTGGAGTTGAAAGGAAATGTAAAGGTACTGGAGACACGAATCTGTGCCTCCCCACTCACACCCATCCCCAATCAAAGCCACTGCTGTCCTTTTTGCCTCCAGCCTGAGAGTCAGCCGTTACACACGAATACAGCCACACTAGAGGTTAAAACATTGAAATCCTTCTGTGCACGTTGATAGCTTACTTCCCTGACTGCCCCCAAGAAATCCCATCTAAAACAATAAGGAAATACGTGATTTCATCTAAAAAGAAGTCCACATTAGGAGGGTTTCAGGTCTGGTTGATTCAGCAGCTCAACAAGGACCGAGGTTCTTTCTGTCCCTCTGCTCTGCCATCTGCAGTGTAGACTCCATACCGAGTCTGATTCCTGTCATGTTTGTAAGACAGCTGTCAGTTGGGGCTACATGTTTTCTTGTTCACTTCCAAGAGGAGAGAGTGGGAGAGAATCCCTCTCCAAATCGTGGACTATTAGCCCTTCCCATTAGTCTAATTGGACCAGGGGTATATGACTACCCCTGGACAATAAGTCACCAGGGAATGGCCCCAGGAGACATCTGGCAATGTCTGGAGACATTTTTGGTTGTCACAACCAGGAAAGTGGGTGCTACTGGCATCTAGTGGGTAGAGGCCAGGGATGCTGCTAAACATCCTACAATGCACAGAGTGTGCCCCACAACAAAGAATTATCAAAATTACCACAATGTCGATAGGTTGAGAACCTTTTGCTTACATTAATCTAGATCAGGGTTGGCAAACGACAACCTGCATGTCAAATCTGGTCCTCCACCTTTTTTTGAAAATAAAGTTTTATTGGGACAGACACATTCATTCACTGATGTATTGTCTATGGCTGCCTTCGTGAGACAACCACGGAGTTGAGTAGTGAGACAGAGACCACATGGTCCATAAAAAAATATTTACTCTCTGGCCTTTATCAGAAAGAGTTGGCGGTCCAACCCTTAGATCTACCCTTAGAGTTGGGGGATGGAGAGAATATGTGTAAAATTAGGGTTCTATTAGGAAGGAGGAGAAAATTTGACGTTGGAAAGTCATAAGCAGTAAACTCTACCAAAATAAAGTCTATTTCTGGAGGCCACACCCTAGGACACAGCACTCAGCAGGAGCTTTCCCAATGAAAATATATTTCCACATAAACAACTTACTACAAAAACTAGGGACATAGGGCTTACCCAATTTTCACTTTGGTGGGAGGTGTGAAGCCTCCACCCCAACAAAAAGAATAGAGATTTCACCCCTCCAACTCCTACACAAAGAGAAAGGATCATCAGAGAGTGGTGAGTTCTGAACCCACAACATTTCAGAGACAGGCCTGGAACTGGCTCCATGATGTACCAAAGTCAAACTGAAATCCAGGGAGAGGAAGACACAGGAGGAAGCAGAGGAAGTTGCCCAGCAGAGAGGATCATGAGACAGATGGAGAGAGACACGAGAACCACACATCCCCAGAGGGGGACAGAAAATGGCTGCCTGACAACGGTGCAGTGCCTTGATGCCCCAGGCTTGCACGAGATTCCACAGTCTGTTTATTAAGTCCCAGTGCAAGTCCGAGTGGTTTTCTGTTCCTTGGAATCCAGCGAGTCACTGGACACCCTCTCCACACCCCTCGCCTCATTGCCCAGGGGCAGAGCAATGTCCAAGGGACAGACAGCTCCTCCTCTTTCCTTCAGTTTGGGTCACCCAAGGATTCTGTCCTCATTTGGCAGGAAGTCAGACAGACCCAGAGACTTGACATAAGATGAAACATTCAAGACTTAAAAACGAAGAAATTCAGTGAGGGGGTGCAGGAGGGGAGGGGCACATAGTACCTGACTTTTAATTGTCATTTTGAAGATGACTTTTTAATAGCAACTATAAATGGTTACTGGACTTGTCAAACCTCAGTCAGTATCAACTCCTAAAAAGGATAAAGAAGGGGGAAGTGGAAAAAACTCATGCCATTTCTTTTCCAATGTGATGATGTTACTTTGCTCTTCCTGCTCTCTCAGCCTGGTCTCTAAGTCCTCAGGAGCCCACCATTTAAACACCTTGTTCCTATTACTTTCCCATTTGATATTTTAATTGAGTAAGAACCTTCCTATCCTGGCCAATACTCCCCATCTGCTGCTTCCCAGCAATGCTCCTCATCATCTGCTCGATTTTTCTCTGGAAGTGCCTGGGGCAACACTCCACCCTCAAACACAACCTACTCTCTCTGACTTCCTCGGGAATGAATTCTCTTTCCTGAAGCCAGAACGCTTCGCCTCCTGGAGGCAGATCTGTCCTAGGGGGTCTCCCTCTGGAAGGCGCCATCTGGGTTTCCAAGCTGCCCTTGAGGGGTGGGGAACGCAGGAGCTGGGCTTCTGCCTCCTGGAAAAGGGGCCCCTCTAGTCAAACCACAACAAGGCAGGCTCAATCAAATGACGATCCTGAGTTAAGCAAACCGATTTCTTCCCAACCTCGTTTTGCAGAGAGGAAACTGATAGAAGCAAGATGACAGTGAAGTCAAACACTCAGTGTGAACATATTCAGCCCAGTTCCGACTGAGTGCTAGGTTTTCCAGCTAGAGAGGAGGAAAACACAGTTCATATCCTCAAGGAAGTATTGAATAACCTCTATCCAATAGAAACATAGCAGGAGCCACATTTGTAAGTTTCTAGTAGCCACATTTATAAAGGTTAAAAGAAACAGGTAAAATTAATTTTAATAATGTTTGATTTAACCTGACATAATTGAAATAGCATCATTTTACATGTAATCAATATAAAAATTATCAGAAATAGTTTACATTCTTTTCTTACTAAGTCCTTGAAATCCAGTGTGTTTTAAACTTACAGCCGTCACAATTCAGATCAGCCACAAATAAAAGTGCTCAGCAGCCATATGAAGCTAGTGGCTACCGGGCTGGACTGCAAAGCTTTAGAAGGACAGACAGACAATGCGAAGAGCTATAACACAGAGAGGAAGAGATGTGGAACTGGGCAGGAAGAGAAAGCAGGGGGTTGGGGGTGGAGGGTGACCAGGGAGTGAAGGAAAGCTCCCCTGAGGAAGTGATAGCTGACCTGAGTCTTGACAAGTGAGAGTAAATGGCAGGGGACAGAGAGGGCAGCAAAGCGTGAGTCCAGAGAGATGGGCAGGGCCAGACCTGAAAGGCCTTGGGTACCCCAGGAAGGAATTTGGGCATTTCCTTGAAGCCATAAGGATTTGTGCCTCGGATTCCGTATCTAAAAGAAGGGATCAGTGCTCGCTTCAGCAGCACGTAGACTAAAATTGGAACGATACAGAGAAGAGCAGCATGGCCCCTGCACAAGGATGACATGCAAATTCGTAAAGCGTTCCATATTTTTTTTCTCATTTTCTTGTTTCTTAATAAACTCTTTATTTTCTTGCCTAAAAAATAAAATAAAATAAAAAGGTAACAAATCATATCCACCTCATAGGGTTGTTGTGAAAGGAAATAAACTGTAAAGTGAAATTAAATAAACTGTAAAGTGCTTAGCATAATGTTTGGCTCAATATTGAGTGTTTAATAAATGCTCAGTCATTACAATTATTACTGAAAGGTTTTAGGAAGACAAACAACATGATAGCACTAATTATTGTTAATATGAGAACTATCATTAATTAAATACCTGTATGTCCCAGGTATGGCACTATTTCATGTACAGCACTATTCTTCTTGAAAATACATTAAATTGCTTCATGTATTTATTTATGTGGTTACTTCCTGTCTCTCTCACTAGAACAAAAGTTCCACGAGGGCAGGGACCTGTCTGTCTTGTTAGCTGCTGTATCCCCAATGCCTAAAATAGGGCCTGACACATGAAATAGCAGCTCAATAAATAGTTTTTGAATGAATAAACAATGATAATTGTTTATAATAATCCAGAGGAATAAATATAATTAGCTTGATTTTACAAATGAGGAAACTGAAGCTTAAATCATTCAGACTGCAATGTGGACAAAAGATGTGAGACAGGAAAGGCTAGAGGCAAGGAGACCAGTTAGGAGGATGCTGGAGACACACAGAGAAGAAACTTAGGATGGAGAGAAGTTACTGGATTGACTGGATGTTAAGAAGGTGGGAGGGGTGGGGGTGGGTGGATGGATGGATGGATAGATGAATAGGTCTTCAGCGGCCCCTAATGCCCCTGCGTGGAGCATTTTATTCAGAGAATGGAAATTTTTACAAACAATAATCAAAACAGATATCAAAATATTGTCCTGAGACAATCATCAAGATGGCAGCAGAGTAAGGAGCTCCTAGAGTCACTTTGTGCTACGGGGCAGTTAGTA
>JAQZBX010093015.1:0-12207 GCA_029593785.1 Cabassous unicinctus
TAAGATATGAAGAATTCCCCAATATGAATTTGATTATTTAGAAAGAATTATGGCTTAAATGGAAATTAAATAACTAAACCAATAATTTATTTCATTCTTAGAGATTATTATGTTCGACAATTAGAGCTGTAATGTAAAAATTAGAATTATGCTATAATTAATTTTTATAATATTGTAATTATTATTTACACTTATAAAGGTTTGTTTCTATGCTATCAATTTTTTAATAAATGATTATATTAAAATCTAAACTGGCCTTGGACTCTCTTTTAAAATTTTTAATTTCTTTTAATCTATTTTTCTATTTATTTTACAATTTTACAATAAAGGACTTTTTAACAGCTAAAAAAAATATATTGATTATACACTTTGGATAGATCATATGGTATGTGAGTATATCTAAAAAAAAAAAACTGCTTAATAAACAAATAAATAATTGTTCAAAAAAAGCCAGAAATAACAGCTATGTGAAGCAGGGGAAACAGAGAGATTGAGAGGTAAGGAATTTTCTTTTTTTGTTTGTTTGTTTTTATTACTATTATTATTGAAATAATGAAAATGCTTTAGTAATGACTGAATTAATGAACACACAACTATGTGATTATACCAAATACACTGATCATATAGTTTGGATAAATTGTATGCTTTATTAGTATGTATCAATAAAATTGATTTGTTTTTAAAAAAATCCAATGAAAGGATCTTAATTCTCATTGCGTTAGCTTGCTATAGATTTACATAATCAATTTTACTTTGACATTTTAAAATATTATATTCTTTTTATGAAAGCTCATGAAAATCTGCCTTCAGAGTTTTTAAAAAATTCTTCTCTATGTTTTTTGAGTACTTAGATAAATATGTGCTTTTGAAATGATCAGAAAAGATTAAAAATAAAAAGGTCATTTTAAAGTTCATGTGGAATGCATAATCATAAAATAATGATCCAAAATATTCCAGATAATGACTAAAGGCCTTTTTGTCATAAGAAAATTCCTAAATTTTAATTTTCCTTCATTAAAATCTTCTCCACTTGGCGAACCTTGGAAAAACAAGACAACCATTGGTGATAATGCCCCACACCAGGTAATCCCATTCTGGTAATCACAGATCTCTGCAGTATCACATGGTCACTGCTTCCTGGTGCTGTAATTATCTCCTGTTTTATTGTAGCACTTTTAAAACAGCTATTTGTGTGGATCTGTAATGACCATTCGTAGGATCTGGTTGAATTTTGGGGACCACATATGAATCTTCAAGGATGTTGTTGTATTAGTTCCCTTGGAAAAACAGGTAATTGAGAGGGATAAAAATAGTAAGAAAATCAGAGAGTGAGAATTTCTTTGTTCTAAGGACAGAGATGGTTTTGGTGATGTGATGAAGATATCCTCAAGTCAGATCTACACTATTATAAGAAACTCTTAACTTTGCTTCCTTTATTTCTTGTCACTTCATTCCAATTTATCTGCCCTCATAATCAGAGGAATCAACTTCTTTGAGCACTAGTCTTATTAATTCTTTGCTCCTAAGCCTCCATTTGCTTCCCTTTATCTATTAACAGGGCTCTGTCATCTTATATTAGAGACTAAGTTCAGACACAACTAGCTTCATCTTATTTTCCACAGTTCTCTTAAACAATTTCTACTTTCCAAGCAACCTGCATTCTTCACCGTTATCCCAATTAAACTTGACCTTACCTGTCATTTCTCATATTGTATCACTGAATTGAAAGGATTCCTCAAAATCTATTTTTACATATTGTAATCATTACTATTTATTAAAGTTTTGCTCTAATGTCATATTTACCACTTGGTCTTCTTTGATCACTGCAGCTGCAATGATCTCCATCCATTTTACTCAGTTGCTACTAGGACTCTGACATCTATGACATTAATTGCACTATCCTTCTTAGATATTTACCTAGATATTAGATAGACATTGCATTTCTAAGCACTTAACACAGAGGAGATTCTCAGTAAAGATATGTTCAGTTCATACAAAAATTAAATAAAAAGGCATTATAAAATGGGAATGAACAGAACTGGGACTGTATTGGGCTTGAGTTGCCATCTGTATTGTTTGATGTCAATAAACTGTCTTTGGTTTTTACATTTCTACAAGGTTAACAGTAGCTGTGCATAAAGAATGCTAAGTGTATCTAGAAAATGGTAGTTTGTGAGCAAAAGTTTTTTTTTTTTTCCTGAGAGGCAAGTATTGGTGGGTTTGAATTCTCTTCCTTGGCAAGTTTATAATAAATTTTATCCGGATGGGTACGACCTTTGGAAAGTACCTGAAGCACCTTCTCAAAGCAGATGATAATGAGCAGTGTTATCTGAGGTGGTCAAGAAGGGCTTCCATGTGGTTGATTCTAGGAAGAGAAGGGTTGGGGAAATGGCACAATATAACTTCTTATTTGTCAGAGCATAAATTTCTTTCCACAAAGCAGACACTGATCAGTGTCTCCACTTAGGAGCAAATTATTCTATGCAAAACTTTGCTAGCAAAGACTTTCATATATAGATATGTGAACATAACTTGAAAACAAACCCATTTAATTACTTCAGAATAATGGGTTCTGAATTTGAAGATTTTTTTTAACTTGGAACTGAAAACTGAAACACATGGGCTGATCCTTAATATATAAGAGATAGCACTTGTGCCCTCTTCGTGTGGTAGATATTGCATTAGTTACATATATCATATTACCTATTTCTCACCACACCCTTCAAAGAAGTTATTAATATCACCTTTTACAAATAAGGAAACTGAGGCTTAGAGAGGTCAAGTAACTTTCCCATGCTCACATAACAAGTGAATCATGGAAACTGGATTCTAAAACAATCCTGGTAGGCTTCAAAGCCCAAGTTATTCACAGCTCTACTTTAGTGTTTGAAGGGCAATCTCTGAAAAGTGCTTTTGAAGAAGAGAGGTGGAATTGAAAGTGGTTTCTATATTTTCAAATGTGAGGCATATTGCTATCCACTAAGTCCACTCTAAAAGGATTCACCCCAGAGTGTACAGTGAATCCTGCTGGGACAACAGAACACATTTTCTGGAAGAATATCAAGTGCCTGTTGTCTATTGTTCTATATATATTCTTCTGCTTAGTATATGCAAGGCTTCTCAAAACAGAGTAACAGTTATAATTTGTAACAATGAATTGCATTTGTCTGTCATTGTGCACTGTAAAAGATAATCCTTCCATTCATAAGCATGTGGTATTTTCACAGAAAGTCTGTGAGCCTGGCTAAGCAAATACTGGAGGGGTTTGCCTTTTCACTCTTCTCCAATCTCAGAGCCAAAAGCATCTCTGAATCACTTGATTAGAGGTGGACTTGGATCTTCTTATTTACTTACTACTACAATTACTGTCATCTGAAAACAACATTTTCCCTCTGTCCTTTTATGTTTTTTTCCTCTCCGTTTTATTAACATTGCACATATCTATTCTAATTTCTCCTTTCGTTCCATCTTTCTCTCCTTTCATCTTCTTTCTTTCAATTTTCTCTTCCATATAACTTTATACTTCTCAGAATATTACCAAAGCTTCCTGAAATTAAGTTGAGTTGGATGTAGAGAAAAGTTTCCATTCTCAAGCAAGATATATGTTGCACAAGGCTGGTTGCTCTCATGACAGAGACTATTAGCTATGGTTTCTATTAAATTTGACATGAGAAATATTCTTCTCTGCATGTGGAACTTATTAGAAAAGATGGTGTAGAGAGGAGGGTATAAGAATCATGACTCCTATGGAGGGCTGTTATGAACTTTGGGTGACATACAAATGAAATTTTTTAAAGCATGATGGCTAACAGTTAAAGAATTTACAGATCAAGGTGTTTTCCACCTTTTATATAACTGATGTTCTTACTTAAAGGGACATCATATTCTGTCTTCTCCCTGACATCCTTGACCTCTCTATCTGACACTGACCCCTTCCATTAAAATTCTACTCTACTCATCTCATGCATTCGACAAATAATTTTCTGCTCAAATGGCATGTACAGTATATTGCTTTATATTATAGCCACTATATATACAATTTGTGTCATTTCAACTGGTTTCTTGCTTTGTGACATACAGAAGTTAGGAAAAAAACTTTAGCCATTATACTGGCAAAATCAAGAAAGCTTTATGAAATAAATGAAAATTTTTACTGATATTTGAGAAGAGTAAAATTTAAAGAGTTAAAAAGGATAGTGTAATAATAAGTATTCCTTCAAATGTTTTACCATTGTTGTGTCCATTCAAATGAGCACCAAAATAAGAAGAGTGAGCAAACAGTAGATCTTAGTGAATAACCTCATTTATGGATACAGTTTACATTTAACACCTATTTGGTCATATATTTTATACTGTATTTAATTATTGATGGCATGCAAGATATGTTAGTGCAAATAATAGGCATTTTGCATTAAAGCTTGTGATAGGTGTTAGTTTTAACCCAGTTGTATCACATTTTTAATTTTGATTTTTTTGTTCTCCTTTTTTAGGTTACTTTCTACAGGATCTGTAATTTCTGGATCAGGAATCCAGAGACCTGGATTCTCGTCTTCAGTTATGTCTCTAGTGTGAATATGGAAAATTTAATTTATACTTCCGGATCTCAGGTTAGTCATATGAATAAAGATCAAACTGGACTAGAGCATCTCTTAAATTTAAGTAGCTGTCTGATTGGAGTGGGTGCTTATGCTTTCCCACACAAAAGTTTTGATTTTTTCCATCAGTTGCTAAGATTTTCTAGCCCTTTCTACAGTGCCTCAGTCATCTATCCATGCATTTTCATTCCACCAGCTTTGAGTAAATTGATGGCATGTGGCAGCTATGAAATAAATCATAGTTTATTGAGTCAAAATCCTTTTTCCAGTCTATCTGTCCCTCCCATAATAAGCAATAAAAGTGGTTCCTTTTCTTCAGCCCAGGGTCACAGATTTCTGAGACTATAAAAAGTGAGCAACTTTAGGCCAATTTTAGGAGGTGACAGCAAAATCATTTAGATTAGTTAAGTATGGTGAGATTGAGTTTAGTGGTGGTGACCAAGAACTGAGATCAGAACACAGTAAGAGCTTCTTTAAGCTTTAGGGCTGAGGGATGTGCAAGAGTGGAGCAGACCATCATTTAGGCAAAACTTCTGGTGAGAAGATTCTTCAAATTATTAAGGATGTGTCTGCAAAGGAAGAAAATGCCAGTATACCTGTTCTGTATCCCAGCACCTTCTCAAGGAATAAATCTTCAGGAGCTGCTTTCAGGGTTCACTTTCTACTGGAAATTGATTATGGTGGGTATTTAGACATAGAGAAATAGAACTCTAAATCCTTTCCCCCAAACACATAAACATGTTTAAAACTTAAATGGCATCAGCCTTTCAAGGTCAGCTTTAATGCATATGATCAAGGCTGAGGAGAAAGCTCTGGTGCCTTCCTATAATGTTACTGAAGCTTAACATTCCTTTAATTTCACAGTGGACTAAAAGCTTGTTGTATCTTGGAAACATAACATATTTGCATGAACTTCAGTTACAGTAAGCATGATGTTATGAAATATCACAGCAGGTTATAATGAAGCAAAAGCACTGAATTCTTTAAAAGGATGGGCGTTACTATTAAGCAGAAAAAGAAAACTGGTGTTTGACACTGAGGCACTGATGATGAAAGACTCAATATTTTAATCCTCCCAAGTGCTGGCCATAAACCTGGCCATAAAACCATAATGTGAGTGGTCATATACATGCTGTTTTCAGATATATTTCACATTCTTTGTGTCTATACAGGCTAATCTTTACCAGAAACTGGGGTGGAATTCCCAATATTTGTACATTTCTTAGGCCTGTAGAAAAGATTTTCAGGGCCAATAGTAAGCTTCAGAGGGAGTTTTTGAGTGTTGTGGCAGGTGATTTTGGCCCCATGTAGTTTTGATAGAACTTTTTTAAAAATGAGAAGATTCAGAAGAGTGGTAAAACTGATCAAACATAAATCCTACATACTCTCCCTTCTGGTATAAATCTTGTTCTGGCATTGATGTATGATTTTCCCTAATTTCATTTACCCTATTTTCAAACTGGATCCTCTTTTGTCTCTTCTTTGTATAGTCCCATCTCATGTCTCAGACAACTCTTAACCCCATGTGGTGATCCATCAATAATAACAGTTGTTTCCCCTCAAGCATACTCTCAGAGTATAAATTGTGTGGAGAGGAGAGAATGAAAGTGAGCATAAAAGGATATGAAATGTGTTTGAGATGGGAAAATAAGGTTAGATATGATATAAACAGCTGCTGAATTTCCCTTTGGGGGCAATTATATGAACTTGTTTCCACCCACTCTCTGTTCTCCCTTTGTGAGTAGATGTATTTTATTGCTTATATACTCTATTTCTTCCTGTAGGCACCCAGGAAGAGGTTCTTGACTAATTTTCTGGTATTCCTTTGAGGCTATGAGATATTTTGCTGATAGTTCCAATCATGATGTGTGTTTGTGAGTTGTGCTTATATCATTATCATTACCATTCTCACCACCAGTACCACCATCCCCACCGCCACCATCATCATCATCAAGTGTGAGGAAATGGATGACCAGGTAGTTCTCATTCATAACATGAATATTGCAAAATTAATGATTAATTCCACTATCATCCACAATAATGCAAATTACCTCCTCATTTTCTTAGTTCTCATAATTCCAGCAGCAGTCTGGGTGGCTGGATCAATGGATAGAGGGAATCACTCTACGGTGTCTGAGTTTGTTTTTCTCAGACTCACCAATTCATGGGAGATCCAACTTCTCCTCATGGTGTTCTCCTCTGTGCTCTATGTGGCAAAAATGATTGGAAACACCCTCATTGTGTTTCCTGTGACCACTGATCATCACTTACATTCCCCCATGTACCTTCTACCGGCCAGGCTCTCCTTCCTTCATTGACATGGGTGCCTGCTCTGTCACCTCACCCAACATGATATATGACCTTTCAGAAAGCACAAAGCCATCTCCTTTGGAGGCTGCATTGCTCAGATCTTCTTCATCCATGTCATTGGTGGTGTGGAGATGGTGCTGCTCATAGCCATGGTCTTTGACAGGTTTGTGGCCATTTGTAAGCCTATGCACTACCTGTCTATCATGAGCCCATGGATGTGTATGTTGTTTCTGGCTGAAGCCTGGGCCCTTGGTGTCAATCACTCACTATTACAACTGGCATTTATTGTGAACTTACCCTTCTGTGGCCCTAATGTATTGGACAGCTTTTACTGTGACCTTCCCTGACTCCTCAGACTGGCCTGTACAGATGCCTACAGGTTGCAGTTAATGGTCACTATAAATAGTGGGTTTATCTGCATTAGTTCTTTCTGCATTCTTCTCATCTCCTACATCTTTATCCTGTTTACTGTTTGGAAGCATTCCAAGGCTATCTCCATTCTGTCAGCTCATATATCACAGTGGTCCTTTTGTTATTTGGTCCACCCATCTTTGTCTATACATGGCCATACCCCAATACACATGGACAAGTTTCTTGCTATCTTTGATGCAGTTCTTATTCCTTTTCTTAATCCAGTCATCTACACATTCAGGAATAAAGAAATGAAGGCAGCAATGAAGAGAATTTTCACACCAATAGTTATTTTTGGAAAGATCTCATAAATTATATAATATAGTCTTTATCCCAATGATAATGTGGCTGTAAATTCTCATATCTACTATTTTAGATTGCTTGATTTAATTCACCAAAGGTGGATTTGAGTATTACCATATTTGTTAAAAATATTTTCTTCTCTATGAATAAGGAAGGATTTATACAAATTAAACCTTAATTTAAAATATATGTTGACTCATATGTGCTAATTACAGTCATTTCTGTCCACCTTGTTTCTACTCTTTTTGTTTCTCAAAATTGTCAGTTTATTATTGTCTTTCAAGCTATCCATACATTTCCTCATACCCTTTTTCTTAAAGTAACCAAGATGCTAATTTTTCCCTTGTCATGTTTTATAACCATTTTTTCCAACAGTGACTCTTTTTGTTTTTCCTTTGGCAAGTTGGGAAATACTCATATCTCATCCAATTTCTTCAAACCTATTATGTTTCATCATCTTTCTATTTATAGTTTGGAGATATATATATTTTCCAATATGTAATGTTTCTGTTCACATTCTTTTTCAAACAATTAAAATGAAATTGATCTCAGGCCAATACCAGCTTGAAATGTTTACTATTCATCCAGAGAAGTACTATTCTCTCCAGTTTCCTTGTGTTCTACCTTCTGCCCCTTTGCTCACTGCTCTCTCTTAGACAATTGCTTTCATGATCACTCAATGTTCTTCATATTAGTTGCTATAAACCCTTCTGGGAAGAATTTTGAAAAGCTTAAACAAATGGCATCCACTGTTTTCCTGTGGCTCGCATGTATATGCATATGTATGAACCAGCAGTTCATTCTTCCTTTTGTTCACTTGGCTCCCAAAACTATTTTGTGTTCACAGTATATCTGGGATTGTGGTAGTACCTCGGAATACATTTAGTCCCCCAAAATTTATGACCTAGAAGAGTTACGGTTAGAGGAAGATGAGAATCAAATATTTGCAATACAAACTCACAGAGGTTTTTATATTTCCTTGTAATAATCACATGTGTTATTTCCATTGCTGGCCATAATGTCATAAGCTCATTACAGTCTATATTTCCCAATTATTATACCTAAACACTCTAGAAAAATAAAAGAACTACCTGAGGACAAATAAATCAGAAGTAAAGAAAATCTGGTGCATTCCAGAGGAGAATCAAAACTTGAAGAAGCAATACATAAGAGAGTGATTTCCTTGAAATTTTTTCTCTTTTCATTCATAGTATTTATAGGAAGGCAGACTCCAAATACAGAGTTACAGTTGCCATGAAGAAGTAAAACTGCAAGATAAAACTAAGCCTTCTGACTAGGAAACTTGGAAAAATGGTTCCTGTAAGCTGGAGAATTTGGGCTGTACATCTTTTATTTTTCACCGAAGTGGGCAGCTAAATCTCTGACAGAAATCTCATTTTCTGGACAAAGGAAGTGGGAAGTAGGGTCCCTGTATTCTGAAGCTTGTGAAGGAAATTCCCATAATTTTTTCAGCCTCTTTTCTCTTGCCACATGCCCCAAGGACAGGAACCATTAATACAGCAATAATACATACAAATAAAGGCAGATAAATTCTGAGTTGCCAATTTTCTGGTCAAAGTATCATGAAAAGAGGTACCTGCCATTGAAGTAGTGTGTGAAGTTATCCCCTAATTTGGAGATAATGAACCAGCACATGGCTGTTTCCTGATCTGCACATTCATAGGACAGACACAAAGTAACACAGTAAGATCTCTGAGAACCCAGCTGTGGTGTAAACCACTTTCAAAATCCCAGACTAACCAATGTGTGTCACATAAGTGGAGCAGATTCTAGCAGAATTGCAAAGGCTTTGGAAACAGAACTGACATTGAAACTACTACCAAAAGAGTTATGACAGAACTTTTAGTCTGAATCTAATTGGTTGTCTACTGAAACGAGCAACAACAAAATTCTTCAGATGATTTTATTAGCACAGTTCTCACAATGTAATAGTCAAGTATCCGAGATGAAATCTAAAATTACTTGACACACAAAGAATTAAGATAATTTGAGCAATTCCCAAAGTCATGATAACCCAAACATGACTGAGATGCTGGAGTTGCCAGACAAATACTTAAAGCAGCAATTATTACTGTGATTCATAAAGAAAGTTAAAAATGCTATAAATGAATAGGAATATAAATGCTTTCAACAGAAATACAGGAAATAAAAAAAAAGAATGATGGTGTCCGTTTAGAATGGATAAATACAATATTTGTAAAGAATATTTTATTGGGTGGTTTGAAATAGCATATGGAGATGACATATGTCATCTTGAGGATAGAGCAATAGAAATTATCCACATTGAAGTAGAACAGTTAAACATATCCATTATGAAGGACAAAATTAAAAATATTTAAATGGAAAAGAAACCTACAGACAATATGAAAAGATCTAACATACCTGTTATAAGTTCCAAAGGAGAGGAGAAAACAGATTAGTGTAGAAAAATGTTTGATGAGATAATGCTCAGAAACTTCCCAAATTTATTGACAACCGTAAATTAAAAGTTCAAGAAGTTCAACAAACAAAGCATGATATACTTAAAGAAAAACATGCTCAGAATCATTAAAATCAAACTTCATAAAACTAATGACAAAGAGAAATCTTGAAAGCAGTCAGAGGAAAAAAACACACTGCATGTAAAAGTAATGATACAAATATCAGTTGATTTCCCAGAAAAAACACATGTAGACCTGAAGATAGTGAAATTCTTTATGAAGAAATTGAAGGAAAGTGAATGGCAAATCTCTTCTTAAATATGAAACTATTAATTTTTCCTCTGAAATATGCATGGATGTTAAAGGTAAAAATTATAACATTTTACTTTGGGGTTTCCAGCAGTGGGATTTTGAGCTTATGGAAACTGTAGATGAAATATATATATGAGAACTATAACATAAAGTGGGAGTGTAATGAGAACTATATGGTTGTTAAGATTTCTGTATTTGCAGGAATTGGTAAAATATTAATCTAACTAGACTTGTGAAAGTTTAGATATCTGTATTATAATCCCTAGAGAACCAATAAAACAACAGCAACAACAACAAAAACCTCCTGAGAAGAAGACTGCCGGAAAAGCCCTGTGAGACCCCAGCCATGAGATCCCATTAAGAAAAACGAGGTCCCATTTGACCCATGAGATCCTGGTGGGTCAAGGGAAAGCCCCAGATACCCTCAAAAGGCCTCACCATCGGCCCCCTGAGAAATAACAATGGGGCAACCAATAAGAACAGCAAACAGCTGGGGCTCCACCCAAAAATTATGAAGGGGAAAGAAGAAAGACTTCTAAAAAACCTGACCTGGGGCCCCATGCATATGTCTCATTTTGCTGCAAGCCCATTGGCCATGCCTCAGACTGTGTGCTTTCCTCATTTTCTTGTTTCTTAATAAACTGTTTACTCCCTTGCCTACTCTAAAAACATAACAAAATATCAGTGATGAAATATAGCCAAAAACCGTGTTTAAAAATTTAATTTAAAACTTAAAAGTATTCAAATAATCCAAAAAAATCAGAGGAAAGGAGAAAGAGGAACAAAAGCAGAAGGCATGAACAGAAAATAAATGTTAAAATGGAGCAATATGCATAATTTCACTAAATTTGGATGACATAAACAAACCAATTAAAGAGAGAATAAATAGAGGTGGTCAGATAAAAAGAAAAAGACCAATTTATATGCTGTCCCAAAAGACCCATTTTAAGTATAAAGCTATATATAGGTTAAAAGTTAAAGAAAGGAGAATATATCATGAAAATGTTAACCAATATAAAGTGTGAGTGTTTATCCTAATTTCAAACAAAACAGATTTCATAACAAAAAATTTACTATGGGTTAAGATTGACATTACATAATTATAGAAGGGTCAAATTGCAAAAGAAATACAGATCATAAATGTATATGCCCTTAATTCTAGATCTGCAAAATACATGATACAGAACAAATAAACGTATAGAATTGAAAAGAGAAGTATACTTCCGTAACTATACTTAGAGAATTAGACATATCTCCCAGTAATAGATAGAGCAGAAATACAGAAAATTAAGCTATAGATCACCTAACTCACACTAAAAACCAACTTGATCCAAAAAAACCTTTGCAGAACACTTTATCCAAAACAGCAGACAGAAGAATACACACTTTTTTTCACATGCATATATAATAGTCACCAATATATACACTATTATGTGCCATAAAGCAAACCTTATCAAAGATTCTTTAAAAATTGAAATCAAACAAAATACATCTCTGACAATGTCAGAACTAAAGTAAAAATAAAGAATAGAAAGATATCTTTAAAATCCCCAAATATTTGTAAATTTTTTAACATACTTGAAATAATACATGGGGCAAAATGAAGTCACAAGAGAAATTAGAAAACATTTTGAGTTGAATGGAAATGAAGATATAACACCAAAATTTCATGGATTCAGATAGAGCAATATTTATAGGTAATTATATAATATTAAAGGCCAATATTAGAAATAAGGAAGATATTAAATCAATAATCTAATCTTTCACCTTAAACTTCTCATAAGTAGGGCCTTTTGATTAGGTTATTTCAGTTAAAGTGTGGGCCAGGGTGAGTC
>JAQZBX010093016.1:0-12203 GCA_029593785.1 Cabassous unicinctus
GAAGCCATGTTAAAGAGATCTCAATCCCTCATTATCCTTTTAATGTCTGAAAGAGCTGTAGTGATGCCCCCTTTTTTCATGCATAATATTGGCAATTTATGTTTTCTCTCTCTCTCTCCTGCTTTTTTTAAATTGATTGGTATCACTTGGGATTTATCATGAGTATTAGTCTTTTTTCATAGAACCAGTTCTGGCCTTGGATGGTATTCTCAACTGTGTGTTTCCAGGAATTTTCTTCAAGTTTAACCCCCAAATTCCCAACTATACCTTAGAGTTTCTAATAGCATGGGTCACAGACCATCAGCATCAGTATCACTTGAGGTACCTGTTAGAATACAATTTCCCAGGCCACACCCCAAACACATTGATCATATTCCCTAGGGCCCAGGAACCTGCATTTTAACAGATAAGTGATTCTGATGCATACTAAATTTTCAGATGTTAATGTTGAGCTAGACCACATATATTCTCAAGAAAGAGCAATCAACTAATGAAATTTTAAGTAGGTTAAATTTTTTAAAAATTAATTTTTAATCCTAGAACCATGGATCAACAGTCTGGTTTTTCTTGACCCAGTTCTGTCACTAACTTTGCCTAAATAACTTCAATTTTCTCACTATAAAATGAAGGTGCTAAAAAGTTACTTTTAAAGCCATCTCCAATGTAACATTTCATGAGTCCATGATTAGCTGACTAGGATCTTGAGAGTTTACCTGCTCTAGCTCCCCACTTAGGTAGATATTATTTCCCTTTCACCAATGAGCCATAAAGAGGCATGCCCATGGACGAGTAAACACTGAATGGCAGAGATCTTTCCAAGCATCAAAATTAAATTTATAGGCTGCTACAATTCAGTCACAATATCTTTCCTTTAGAATATCAATTCATTAGTGAGAAACAGGGACAGGAAAAGATAGTCTATTCCCTGGGGAGACTTTTTCTCTATTAAGTAGGACCAACTTCAACAAAAATTATTAGAACAAAGTATAAACTTTCCATATTTTGCATTAATCATGACCAATCTCTTGGTCGCACCATCTGTTTTACTATTGTGTCCTCAATGTACTTTGTTGTCTGCATGAAGATTAAATTAGATAATGCATATAAAGCACTTGAAACACTGCCTGATTACTTTTGATAATATAAGTAAGAGAGTAAGGGTAATGAAAGAGATAATAAAAACTCCTATATAACTCTTATTTTATTATAATAAACTTTATTTTTTTAAGAGGTTTTAGATTACAGAAAAGTTACATCGAAAGTATGAGGGATTCCCATGTACCCCCGTCCCTCTCCCACATTATCCCCTATTTTTTTTTAATGTAGCAGTACAATTTATTATGATGTATCTGTAAAAGTGACTCATTTAAAAAAATGCACATTTAAAAAATGACCTACTTGTGGTAAGGACTAACCTACCTACAGTAAGTATCTAAAAAACAAAACCACCACGGTGAAATTTATCAGTACTTCACATATCTAACAAACACTGAAGGAAGCAACTACTATTGTTTTAACGTCTTTAAAGCCAAGAACCTAAGCACAAATCAGAATTAAGAGAAACTTCAGAATGTTCACATTTGCATGCATTTTTGGTTGAACTTTAAAAGATTCCACATATAACAAAATCACAACTTTGAATCAAAATTAATATTAAAAGCCTTCAAGTCTTGTGACAAACTTTCTCTACAGAAGCAAGGAAAACAGAGTGAATAGTAACAGCAGTATATTTCTAGAAGAGAAAGCAATCACTTATTTCCTTTATCATAAAACAAAAAGTCAATGAGTCAACATTTTAATAACACTGACGAAGTTATTTACTATTCAATAATTTGCTTTTCAAGTTGTGTCTTTAAAATGTATCCATCCAATGCGAATATTCTCGCTGACCTGATTTTGTGATAATCAAGGTAGGCTAAACATTCACTATATTAGAAAACATGCATGTATCCCCAGACCTAGTTTTTCTCCTTAGGTCTGGTTTTTAGAATGCTGGTGATAAACCAAGTCTGATTTATTATATGACCATCCTGTATGGGAAAAGACTGTAACTTTGGGTATCTTTGGTCAAACTTAAGAGATTATGCAGGGGGACGGAATGTGGCTCAGGTGGTTGGGTGTCTGTCTCCCATATGGAGGGACCTGAGTTTGATCCCCTGGACCTCCTGGCAAAAAGAAAAAAAAGAAAAATATAGAAGGCACGTGGGCCACCAGGTCCCGTGCACGGGTGTGCCGCCAGGCCCCACACGCGGGTGCGCTGCCAGGCCCCGCGAGCCACACAGCAAGATGATGACATAACAGGAAAGTGACACAAGAGAGAGCCAAGACGAGACGCATTGAAAAACCAGAAACTAAGGTGATACAGGCGGTAGGACGCCTCTCTCCCACATTGGAGATTCCGAGGATCGAATCCCAGTGAAGACAGGAGGAGAAGGAGGAGAAGAGAGGGCAGGAAACGGACACAGAGAGTTGCCCACTGAATGGACACAGAAACAGCAAAAACGGAGGGTTGGGGGGGGGTAAAAATGGATAAAAGTAAATAAATAAATAAATAAATCCTTTAAAAAAATGTATAGGGGAGGAAGATACAGACTATAGTTAGTAGTAATACTTTGACGATGCTCTTTCATGATTTGTTAACAAATGTTTCACAATAATGCAGGGTGTTTGGGGGTTGGTGATGTGTGGGAGCCCAGTATGATGTTACGCATGTTTGTTTTCTAAGTTCACGATGTTTACTGAACACTTATAGTTTATGTATGTTCATGTATGAGTGATATACTTCAATAAATTGTTTTTTAAAAAATGTTATCCATCCATATATTTGGATTAAATTAAATTTATACATCAAAAACATTTTGCTCAGAATTCTAATCTTAAGTATAAACCATAACTTATCAAAGCATAGTCCAAACACTATACAATAATGCTACCATTTAGATTTATATGCTTCATCTGAAAAACTTATCTTACAAACAGGAGTTTTGCTCTGTTTCTCCAGAATAAATGCCCCTATGTCTAAAACTTTAAATGATAATCAAAAAAGACAGATTCAAATAATTCATGCTATGCATATTTTTTCATCAGGCTTTGATAAAAACAGAGCCATCTGGTGTTGAAGCACCATCCTCCTTCTCAGTTACAGTCTCTACAATCCCAGAAACAGACACAATAACCATTGTTTTATTTGTTGAAGCTAACTTCCGTTTCTCAGCAATAGCTGCACAAACAGCAACAATCTCATCACTTTCAAAGTCATAGTCAGGAATTGACTTTGGTGAGAAATCTGTTACTTCCGCTGCTGATTCACTCTTTTTAATCCTCTGTGCCACTTTCTGCTGCTCCTGGAGGGTTCTTGCCAAGAAAGGTCTTCTTTCCATATTTCAGGGTTCATTGGATAGATGTGAAAGGCTACTTGAAAACTTCAAATTGCTTCATCCATTTTGTCCTTTGGCTCTCTGTTTTCATATTGTTCTATTGTCTGTCTTCTTATCCTTTAGTTTACCCTTCCTAATAATCTTCACTTCTAAACTCTTCTCCAAATCTCTCACCCGTGTTTTTTCCTTTCAGGCTGCGGCACCCCCTTTAGTGTCTTTTGCAAATCTGGTCTTTTGGTAACAAATTCTGTCAGTTTTTGTTTGTCTGTGAAGACTTTGAACTCACCCTCATCTCTGAAGAACAGCTTTGCTGGATACAGAATTCTTGGCTGGCAGTTTTTCTTTCAGTACCTTAAATACATCATACCACTTTCTCCTCTCTTCAATGGTTTCTGATGAGAGGACAGCACTTAATCTTATTGAGTTTCTTATTGATGCTTTGTTTTTTTCTTGCTGCTTTCAGAATCCTCTCTTTATCTCTGATATTTGCCATTCAGAATAGTAGGTGTCTCAGGGTAGGTCTATTTGGATTTATTCTGTTTGGGGTGCACAGTCCTTCTTGGATATGGATATTTATGTCCTTCATAATGGGTGGGAAGTTTTCGGTCATTATTTCCTCAAATATTCTTTCTGCCCCTTTATCATTCTCTTCTCCTTCTGACACCAAAAATGCAAATGTTTGTGCGTTTTGTGTTGTCATTCAATTCCCTTAGACTCCATTCCATTTTTTCCATTCTCTTCTCTGTTTTCCTGACTTTTCCAGTTTGGATGTTCTTTGAAATCACTAATTCTGTCTTCAAGCAATTCGTATCTGCTCTTATGTGCCTCTAATGTATTTTTAATCTAGTCCATCATGTCTTTCATTCCCATAAGGTCTGTTACTTTTCTTTGCAGGCTTTCAAATTGTTCCTTATGGTCTCCCAGTGTCTTCTTAATATCCTTTAGTTCTTTAGTCATATTTTCTTTAAATTCTTTGAAGTGATTTAAGAGAGTTGTGTGATTATCACTGATTAATTGTATTAAATCCTGTATCTCTTCAGGATATTTGGTTTGTTCTTTTGGCTGGGCCATCTATTCCTGTTTCCTAGCATGGCTTGTAATTTTTTTCTGATGTTTAGGCATCTGAATATGTTGGTATATTTACTCTGATGGCTAATTTCTCTCTGTTGCCTACGTTTTTTTGTATTTTTTTCCACAGCTCTTCTTTGATATTTGGTTCAACTTATTCTCAGTCTTTAAAATTGCCCAGCTTAAGTTTTCAAAGTCGGGCCAGGGACGCACTAGTGGGGTGCATATTTTCTCCCAGGGGTTGGATACAGAGAGTATGAACAGTTTTCGTCCATGCAGTTTCCAGACCCACCAGCAGATGGCACTAGTCGGCGCACCTTTCCATGGAGGTGTTTCAGTCTCGACTTTCCTGTGTTGAATCTCCAGAGTGGAGATTCAAAGCTGGCTCTGCTGGCGGAATTCACTGAAGAAAAGCACCCTGACCTCCCCTCCCTTTTCCCTTGAAACAGCTGACAGGGAGAAAGATGTCTGTTCCCCTCTCAGTGGGCTATAATGAGCCAGGGGTTTTACCCCAGCTTAATTATCTTGGGGGTGGGGAGCAGAGCCCTTCCCGGCCACCACGGGGGCTTGGTAACTCACGTTTGTCGTTTCAGTCTTCTTTGTCTCTCTGCCCCTCCCCCTCCTGGAAGTTGTGTAGCACTGTCCTGGTCTGCTGACCCCCAAAGCAGGTCCCTCGGACAGCTTTTGCTCTTTCTCTGTTGTTTTTGTGAGAGCATTCAGCTTTGTCTGTTAGTCCGTCGGCATCTCTGTTGGCTTTTATAAAGGGTATTTATTTGGGGTAAAAGCTTACAGTTATAAGGCCCTAAAAAGTTGAACTCAAGGACCATAAGAGGTACTTCCTCACCCAAAGTCTGTTGCCACGTGTTGAAGCAAGTTGGCAGGCAATGTCTGCGAGGGTTCAGCCTTCCTCTTTCCTCTTAAGTCTCCGTGGTTCCAGTTTCTTCCGATCTCAGCTGTAGGCTGGAGGGGTCCTTTCTTTCTCAGCTGCTCTGGTCTCTTCACAAGGTCAGCTGTAAACTATCAGGCGAATGGCTCATCTCTCTTCCTGGGGCCTCTGCCCTGTCCATGGAGCTGTCTCTCTTTCTCTGTGTATCTTCTCAGTGTATCTAATGTATATGACTCTTTTTAAATGAACAGGCTTCATCCTTATAGATATGTGGCTACATTTTAGGTTTATATTTAAATAACTCAATAACAAATTTGTCATTTCTTCACCAATCCTGACCCTCCACCATCACTCTTCTGAACTGCTATTTCCTCCTATTAGTAGGCTTTTTCCCCCTGTATACTTATCTACATGTCTTCTCATCCTTTAATTGCGAAATCAGTTTGTAAGAGGAGGTCATGTACATCACAATAACCAAAGAGTTCTGGTCAATTAACTGTCCAGGGGACTTAGACTGCATTTCTGTTCAATGTCATACTGCAAACTCTTGGCCCCGGGTCTTGAAGGACTTCAGTGGCTCCAGGACTGATTTCATTGCCATGTAGATGCCTTCTCCAATGGAGATCCTTCCACTGAGAGAATCTTTAATATTTTTAGGCAACTCTACTTTCATTGCTGATGTACGTCTATTTAACTAGAATTATCTATAGCTTTGGTTATAACTGGGCTCAACTGCTTCGTCATCGCATCAAAGGAAAGTAATTAATTGCTGATTGTCTATATGCCTGTAAAATTTTAAAACTGCATAAAAACTGTCTAGGAAAAGGAACTGGGGAATAACTAAATTTATAATACAATCTAGGAAATCAAATGAAAAGGAAATTCATATTAACTTGGCTAAGATTATACCTATAAATTGTTGGATTAAAAAACAAAACAAAACACCCTAACATATTTAGGCACATAGTTTCTCAATCTTAGTTATCCAGAAACTCCTACTGTTCAACACATTAACACCCCTTTCAAAAAAAAACAAAAACAAACAAAGCATGAGCAGTTAGTTTAGATACAATTTTGAGAAAAAGACAGACTGGGAACAAAGGTTCTATAATACTGAAGTGGGAGAATGTTAGGGTCCAAAGATAAGATTCTCCCCCTGATTCAGAGCACTCCTATTTCCTTTATTGCCTCTTCTCTCTGAAGACTTTACTAACCATTCTGGGAAACACTGATGAACCATAACTACAGTGGTTCCCTCATCACAATGCTGACGTAGGAAATAAGAATAAGTCCCCTTTGTAGGCTTAATATTTCTAAGAATAATATTTCATGTTTCAAAATAAGTGAGGAAATTAAAGCTGCATGAACCGTCCCTGTATGAGATAAGTCCTTCCATTTGAATAAAAAATCCAGTAGGTTCAAGTATTAAAGAAGCAAACAGGACACTTTAAAAAGTTTAATCCTTAACCTATTGTTTACTTGCAAACTATTTGGGGGATTTTTCTTTTTTCACTAAAATTCTTTTGGAGAGTAGGAACATACAGAATGATGTTAAATGCTGCAGGGGTTATGGGGGAAAGGAGAGGAAGGGGCCACTGCCCCATGTCCCTTGCCTAAGTCTTCACATCTGCCTTGTGACTGGCAGATTCCCCAGAAAATAAGATGGTCAAAGTGTCCCTGATGCTGACACTGGTTTGAGTAATTCGTCCATTACTCCCCCCAACCCCTTCATTGCTTCATCTACTTTTTCAGTCATATATTCAGTCAAGATTTATTAAATGCCTGTTACAGGCAAGGCCCTTTACTAGAGGCTGAAAATACACGTGCGCACATATACATACCCACACATATATAACACATCTCTATTTAGTGATCTCTGTTTAGTGGAGGATAAAAGGCAAGTAAATACACGATTACAATACAGACATGTGCCACTTAAGGGTAAGTACCAAGTGCTAAAGAACCTTACAGGGTGAACAACCAACACAGCCTGGGAGGTCAAAAAATCTGGAAAATGCAGTCTTTAAAATGAAACTTTAAGGAAAAATCACAACTGGCCATGCCAGGAAGTGGGAGTGCGGTGGGGTAAGGAATGTTACAGATGAGTGGAGCAGCATGTGAAAGGAGAGCAAGAATAAATGCAAAAGGTCCCACATGGCTGAAATGGAGAATAAGATGGGAGAGGAACAAGAGATAAATGCCAATTTCGGGGAGCGGATGCAGCTTAAGTGATTTAGTTCTTACTTCCCAGGTACAAGGCACCAGGTTCGATCCCTGGTACCTCCTAAAAACAAAACGAACAAAAAAACCAACTCGGGGGAGCCAGTGTAGCTCGGTGGTTGAGCCAGTGTAGCTCAGTGGTTGAGCGCCAGCTTCCCACATACAAGGCCCCAGGCTCAGTCCCCGGCCCTGGTACTTTAAAAAAAAAAAAAAAAGCCAATCTCCAGCAGGAGGCCTATAGAGATTTCCTAATTTGTCTCGTGTTACCTCTGGCTGAGAGACTGGCAATTCAGAAATAAGAATCTCCCATGTAAGATAAAGGACTCAAGCCTTAAGGAGAAAACCCTTCTAGATATATGTGTCACTGTAATCTTGATTTCAACAGCACAGGGAAGGCTAATCAGCACTTAATTTTAGAAAACTGGTCACAGGCTCATGAAATTAAGGTAAAGAACAGATCAGTTCCATAGACAAAGAGGTTCCTATCTCCAAATTACATATGAAACATAATCCCACATATAAAAAACTGATTAATGCAATTCAGCAATGAATAAATCGTATCTAATGAATAAATCTAATGTAATCACCTCATAAGAAGTCATTATAGTAGCTAGAGGAGAAATGGGAGGACACCAAACTTGGCACCTACAGAAGTCTGGCCTAGTAGTCACTCTGAGTTTTTAGGCAAATCACTGGACCTCCCTGGGCCTGAAGTCCCTCAATCTACACAAGAAATGGTTGTTCTGGTTGTTGCCAATGCTTCTAAAACCCATTTTTCTGGCAGGTTATAACAATCAAAAATACTTTATCTCCAAAGGCAAGGATTTAAAAAAGCTATTGTAAGTCATGGACTTACTATTTTGTCAGAAAAAAGACTTAAATTTAAAAAATAAATACAGTTAAATTCATGTACTTTTCAAGAGCTGACAAATCATGTATAACCAAACATACAAATAATTAAAATAGGACAAGTAAAATGAGATGATTTTTTAGAGAAAGTAAAAAAATTAATATAACTAGGCAGGCATGATTAATTTGAACCATCACTTCCCTTTCCATTGGTTTCATTTCCCTTCTTAGATTAAAATACTCCTAATTTTAAAAAAATACTCCTAATAAGTAAATTACTCCATAAAAGACTCCCAGACCTTGTCTGAGCATCTGCAGCAATATTTAGGCAAAAGAAGTTATTTCTAGACTTCCATACGACAGAAAAGGGAAGTGAAACATTAGGGACTTGAAAATAAAGCAAACTAAAGTGGGAAAACGTATATGCAATGCAGAAGCAAACAACTGAGAGACCCAATTTTAAACCATTTAGAAATGTTTAAATAGGAAGAAGTAGATATTCTTTGGGAGAGAATTAGTCTCTGTTTAGGAGTACCTACTAAGTGCCATGTACTAAGTTAAGCACTTTGGGTCTTCACTTATCAACTGGGTCTGATCTCTATCTTAACTGTACAGAAACTAAGTAGGAACAAAGGCTCAGAGTGATTAAGTAACTGAAAGTCACACAGCTTAGAAAGTAAAGAAGCTAGACTTTTAACCCTTTCTATTCAACATCAAATTTCATAGATGATACAGACTTAAAGCATCAAAGCAAACAAAGTAAAACAATTTTCCACTTTTCATATGATTCTTTTAAATATATGCCATGATTTCAAGGGGAGCTTATGTTAAACATGACTTCATAAACAAATCATTTGTGAAAGGGAAAAACCACATCCAGGGTAAAGTCATAGGCTGAAAAAACCTTATTTCAACGAGTACTTCCTGAAAGAGACAAAGCAGCAATTACAGCCGAATGAGTACTGACTCCCATACCGAGTGTTAGAGTTGAAAAACTTTTTAAAGCAGCAAAAGAAATATAGCATCTATTAAATATACCATTTCTAGAAAGAGCTATTGTAACAGAAGAAACCCAAGGATATCTCTTTTACAGAACTGGGTATACCGAAAAATATTCATCTCCAATACAGCTTTTTGATGGGCAGGAGGTAAGCAGCATTTAATTAACTTCATCATAGAGCACTGTCAGAAGCAACAGTGCTTTTTAAATTTTTAAATTTTAAAATCATTTGTTTTATTTTAATAATAGTTCTATTACCAAAACTATATTGGTGAAGGACCAAGAAATGGGTTATGCTATCATCCTTCCACATTATTAATATGACTCTTCATCAATTTTCTATGTTGTTTCACATTAAGAGTAAATGTAGTTTTTTTCAACTTAAGGAATATGCTGATGTGAAAAATGATAAATTTATTTAGGAGTCTTAATCACATGGTTTCAAATACATTGTTTCACAAAATGTACTTACTGATTTTTAAGAAAAGAAAAACTACAGATAATCATGGGACCTAAAGCTTTTAAAAAGTTGACTTGAAAGCCAATCACTTTTCAATATTTATCCAAAAATTCTGTGTTGTGTGTAGAGTGCAACCTATACCAGTATGGCCTTTAAAACATATGCATCACTCATATTTTTTTCAAACTTAAACAAATGAATACAAGTATCAGTGACAGGCTATGCAGGCTATATTGAGCTCAACAGGGGGAGGGGATTTACTCAAAACTGGTTTCTAAGTATGAAATTTATTTGACAAAATTAGGGGTTGAGAATGAGTGGAGGGAATCCTGGTGCTATAGTAAAAGAGAGAAAAAAAGATAAAATTTCATTTACATTACAATTGTTACTATTTAAAAATCAGTAAATCCTGCAAAATTATTTTCCCCATATGATACTGGGATTTAATTTATCTATGCAGTATTTTTCTGATTTGATAGAAATTAATATTTTAGTCATTACATATTTGGAAATTCTAATTAACATAGAGTTTTCTGATTTCTTCAAAATTTACCTAGAAGTATTTTAATCACATGGAGAGATGAGGATTATGATGAAATGAAGCCTCTGTCCAGGATACCTCATAAATTGGGGTATTCAGGAAGAAATTGGCTTCTCTCTAGCCATCCCTAACAAATATGGACTTGACTTTCAAATATTCTTACCCCAACCAATATTCAGGCTATTATGCTATTGGAATTGTGCCCTAAAATAGCTCTACTTCTAAAGCTCTGATGTAGAGAGAAATGAACACTTGAAGCCAGACATATAGTACATAAGTGCTCAAAAATATTTTTTAATGAGTATGATTTTTAGAAATGCTAAGAAAATTAAGTAGCAAAAGGGCCTTCATGACAGTCATTTAAGTTGATTCTATTGAAGATAAACGAAAACGGACAGAGTGTTCCTGAAAATGGGCTGACAAGCAAGCCTGCTCATGTGGATAAATAAAACTTGGTATCTCAGAAAATGAGAGTAAGAATTCAAGATTAAAGTCTGCAAATACAGGTTTTTAAATATAGAGAATTCTATGCCAAAATATGATTTAACCTAAATATTTGGCAAACTAGTTTTGGGCAGGAAGGAAAGAACAAACGAACAAATGAACAAAGGGGAAAAACAAACTAATATGTTGTGTTTGTCTATAGAAATTGCTCAAAATAAATTTTTTTTTTTTTAAAGATTTATTTATTTTATTTATCCCCCCCTTGCTGCTTGTGCTGCTGTGTCCATTCGCTGCGTGTCTTCTCTGTGTCTGCTTATCTCCCCCTTGCTGTGAGGTCTTGCCGCATCAACCCACAGCGAGCCGGCCTGCCCTCACAAGGAGGAGCCGGGAAGCGAACCCGGGGCCTCTCATATGGTAAACGGGTGCTCTATCCATTGCGCCACACCCGCTTCCTGCCGTGAGGTTGCTGCATCAGCCCACCGCACCACTCAGGCCATCGTGCCCTCACAAGGAGGCCTCGGGACGCGAACCCGGGCCTCCCATATGGTAAACAGGGGCTCTATCCACTGAGCCACACCCGCTTCCCCAAAATAATTCTTGATTATCAACAGTCCATGAAGCCACAGATCACAGACTGCTGTTCTCCCCCATAGTCTTTGAAAAAGAGAGATTCAGTACTGAATTAGAGACATTCCACTATGCAAAGTGACATTTTTGAAGGAAACTTTTCATACACCTCCATATTTCAAGGCGATGCCACAATGTTCCATCTCTTGTATCGAGTCTATTTTTAAAACCTGTTGCTTTTGGTGTTGCATCACGGGTGACAGAAGTTTCACACTAAGAGGCCAGTGGTATTTAGAGTCACAACTGAACTACTTTCCATTTTAAATAGACATTTTTTTGGTAATGGGAATTTATTAGTTTCTGCATACATTATCAAATTGTTGAGAAACATTTTATTAATACTTACTTGTTTTTGATATTTCTTTTTAAGATTAAATTTGACAAATAATAAGCTTCTGTATTTAAGTAGAGTGAAGGTATAAAAAGTTGTAATACTGGCAATATATTGTTTTAAAGTTCCTTAGAAACATGTTGTTTTCTGTGCACCATCACAGTAGATGAAATCAGCTTCTAAGACATTTGTAAACACAATCTGGAAGACAGCATTAGGAACTCCCAACTATGCATTATAAAATAGCTCATCCATTGTTTCAAGAGTCAAGTTCTTGACCTATAGACCACGGCACAAGACATCTGTTTCTAGACCCATGATAATTTAAAATAAGGTCATTTAAAAAGAACAAAAGGCTATATTATCAAGAAGCATTTGCCATTTAAAAAAAAAAAAGGCT
>JAQZBX010093017.1:0-12202 GCA_029593785.1 Cabassous unicinctus
CCCCCCCCCCCCCCGTTTTTGCTGTTTCTGTGTCCATTCTCTGGACAACTCTCTGTGTCCGTTTCCTGCCGTCTCTTATCGTCCTTCTCTTCCTGTCTTCACTGGGATTTGATCCTCGGAACCTCCGATGTGGGAGAGAGGCATCCTACCGCCTGCGCCACCTTAGTTCCTGGTTTTTTGGTGCGACTCATCTTGGCTCTCCCTTGTGTCACTCTCCTGTTACGTCATCATCTTGTGTGACTCGTGGGGCCTTGCGGCTCACCTGCTCGTGGGGCCTGACGGCTCACCCAGGGCCTGGAAGCTCAACCGCTTGTGGGACCTGGCGGCGCACCCGTGCACGGGGCCTGTTGGCCCACACACATTCTATTTTTTTCTTTTTACCAGGAGGTCCCGGGGATCAAACCCAGGTCCCTCCATATGGGAGACGGACGCCCAACCATTTGAGCCACATTCGCCCCCCTGCTATATCTCTTAAGGTTGACCAAAGATACCTAGAGTTACAATCATTTCCCATACAGGATGATCATATAATAAATCAGGCTTAGTTCATCACCAGCATTCTAAAAACCAGACCTAGGGAGGAAAACTAGGTCTGGGACACATGCATGGTTTCTAACATAGCAAATGTTTAGCCTATCCTGATTATCACAAAATCAGGACAGCAAGAATATTCGCAGCTAAAGTGATATTAATGATTCTCTCTTCTTCTATTTATTTTACAGATGAGGACACTAGATTGCAAAGAGAGAAGGCTTATTCATCTTACCCCCTTGAGTTACTTGAAGCATAATCTTGTGGCTCAGGTTGACTTTTCTTCTTTTATCATTTCCAGTCTTTGCTCATGTCTTTTCTCGTCTTCTCATTGCCCTTGTCATTCTCCTTATGTTCCTTCTCCAGTGACCCTTTTGTTTTTGGAGCAGGCTTCAGTATTACAAATTTGAATTGACTTCCTGGAGTCCCAGAGAGGCTGTTTAATTTTGCAAATAATTATGAGGATCTACCATGTGCCAGGGACATGTTGTAACCCTCCACCCACTTCTGCCTTCTATTCTACTCTCCCTTCTCCATATTATCTATAGTATCTGTGAGGCTGTAGTTTGTTTGACTGCATGTAACAAAGGACAATATAACTATGACTTAAACAGATGGAAGCTTATTTCTTGCTCATAGAAAAGTCTGATCTGGAATGGTAGCTCTGCTCTATGAAGTTATCAAGGTCCCAGGCTCCTTCTGTCTTGTTGCTTCACTATCCTTAGGGTATTGTTTTCTTTTTTATTTTCCAAGTTGCCTCAAGAACACATTGGTTTTCAAGCCATTGTGAAGGGGAAGGGCCTGTCTGTTCCCTTTAAGGACTGTCTGGAAGTGGCACTCTCCCACTCACATCCCATTGGTTAGAACTTAACCACATGACCACACCTAGATGAAGAGAAGCCTGGGAAATGTAGTATTTTATTCTGAAAAGCTTCCTGACTAGTTAAAAATTATATTCCTAAGGAGGAACGAAAGAATGAATATTGGGTAACAAATAGCCGTCTTTGCCCTATCCTTCCTTCTTTTCTGCCCCAGGAAAACAGACCCCACATTGGTACTTTATAGCCACTAGCTTCTCATGCTTATTACATTCCATTTCTAGGAAAGATGGCAAAGCAGAACCTCCCAGTGGAGGCCAGAAAAATCCTCAGGGTTTCATGAAAGACTGAAATTCAGAATCTTTGATGAGGAGGTCACAGTGATAAAATATTTAGTGCTCACTGTTTATTTTGCTGGGCACATGTTAAATGCTTAACATGCATTATCTCATTTAATTCTCTGAGGAATCCTAGGAGTCAGGTCCTCTTCTTAACCCTCAATTTACAGATCAAGTTTTCCAGAGAGATGAAGTAGCTTCCTCAAGGTCACACAGCAAGGGCACGGTGATACTGCCACCCATTTAGTCTTAGTGCACTTGTGACCTGAGGTCATTGCCATCTCCACTTCATTAACACTTCATAAATCCCTCTCTCGTGTTCCTTATAATAATCAGACACTTTAATTATAACCTGAGCAGGAAGTGTTGTTTTAAATAGGTTATGAGGCCCAAGTTGAAAGGCTGTGTACTGAGCATGAGTGTAGGTCAGAAAAAAATACTTGGTGACCAAATCTGCAACAGCTGTTGTCCCTACATTCCACCGTGCCGCTGGCTGTGCTCCTTGGGATATTTTCTTTTGCATGAGGAAACCAAGGCACAGAGATATAACAGGACTTATATTTGGCAAAGTTAGAATTTGACTCCATGTTGGTTTGATTTCCAAGGTTGGAGATTTTTTTTTTTTAACTTTTTATTTTGAAATAATTTCAAACATATAGTACAGTTGCAAAAACAGTATAAGCCCCACCCAGAAAACTTCAACATACCCCATCGCCCCAGATATTTGGATCCATTAAAAGGCAAGAAATAAACTAATATCATGTTTGAACCTTATGTATTTTAGAGCTTATGACATAAGGACAGAAAATCTCATTTTCAGGGGTGTACCCACACCCAGTGAATCAATAGCTAGTTTTGGACAAGCCTTAATGATGCTAAGGGTAAATGCCTTCATGCTTGTTAAATTCTACTTTACTTAGGAATCGTTGAAAGAACGATCAACTTCCTTGATGAAGTGTCGTTTTGCTTTGCTTCTTTAAACTTACCTTTGGAAGTGGTTGAATTGACAATACCCCTTTCAGAATTTTTCTGAGGTGTCCCAGGGGCTTTGAACATAAGAAGTCAGTGATATATTTTATATTAATAGTGCTTTATGAAAATATTTATATTACTCTTTCCTTTTAAAATCCATTCAAGCCCTTAAATTGTTGGAAATTAGCTGATTATATCAGAGTCCAAAACCTGGAATTTATAGAAAATTAGAGGTTTACTCAACGGGTGTTTTGTTGGCAGAGGGGTTTGAACTGCTCTGAAAACAATGGCAGATTCTTTTTCCTTTCTTTTCTTTTTTTTTTTTTTTACAGTGCCTAGAACTTCACAGATGCGCATCAACTGGCTGCAGTCCATCAGTCACTAGGAGATTTGTACATTGTTCCAGTTGGGGGCATTTTGATTTTCAGTCTAATGTTAATTCGGCTGTTCATGTTAAGGATTCTAACATACCAAGAGGTTCTTTTTTTTTAAAAAAAAAAGCAAACCAAAAGAACAAAAGTCCAATAATTGTGAGGATTTAATAGTCTATTCTAGAGTTATTTGCTGCTTGTCTAGGCTCAGGAGAGATCTTTTTGATGTGCTTCCAATAACAATAAAAATAACCCCTGGTGAGATAAACAGACTCTTAGGCAGAGAACTGACGTTTTGGAAAGACCTTTATCTTATAATTACATTGCTCTTTGGCACTGACCTTGAATTAAAAATCATCGCCATCTTATTTTTAGTTTGCAGAATACTTCCATGGACATAATTTTACTTCATTTTTACAACTGCCTTTGTGCTAGGTATAAGTATCTTCATTTTACAGCTGAGAAGAGGAGGCTGAGGCTCAAAAGTTTTAAGTAACTTACCCAAGGTCACAGCATAGCTAGCAGGTGACAGAATGAGGACTTCAACTCAGATTTTTAGACTCTAAATATGAGGTCGTTTTCACCTTATTGTACTAATATATATAACTCTGGAAAACCATATTAACTTAGAAATCCTAAAAAGCATCAATGCCATCTTTAGGATAATGGCTTAGGGTTTTTTCCCCCCATGGGTATTGGTTTAAAATTTTTAAGGAAATAACTGCAAATTCTGTTCCATCCTAACCCTAATAATGCTTTCAACAATGTCCCTGGGTGCAGAGTTCCTCATGGTTATTTGGTTCCCCCCCAAGCTTCAGGCTTTAATATTGCCTTGTGTTTGATATGCTATGTTGACGGCAGAGGCTGGAGAATCGTTATTATTAAGGATTTCTAGGTTGTTTGCATGACGTTTTTTAAAATAAGAAGCACAGATATAAATAGAAATAAATAAAACTGTTTTCCAAAATTATGAAGATTTCATCCGTGTCTGTATCTGATTCACTCATTATAAATTCTCTTGAAGGTATATTTTGAATCTCTTGGTAATTGAGAAAAAGATGGCAATTTTGTTGTTAGGTTAATTTAACTATTCCTGCTTTGGGAGAGGGCTATAACAAAACTGAATCAAAAGAAAAAGAAGACTCCTGGATGAGATTATACTTGCAAAATTTTCTAGGTAGACGTGAAAACTGCTAAGGTAAGATTAACCACGTTTGACACAAGAACTAGGAAAACATAGAGCTAGAAGAACCCCTAAACCAGACTCCCTCTGGCAAGGTGGTATTGTGAGGTATTTTAGAATAATGTTTCTTGGGGTAAAGCACAAAATGTAACACAATGCAGAATAGTTGCTGGAGAAGAGAGAGGGTAAAATTATTCTTGAGACAGCAGTGAATACCTAGGAGAGCATGTGCAAAATGCCAGGAGAGAGCAAGCATAAACTTGTGCTTATGGGGGAACAGCCCAGTGTTGGTGGATGGGAGAGGAATCCTGGAGATGAGACTGGAGAGGTAAGCTGCTCTCAGATCTTGCAGGGCTTTGCAAACCTTGTTCAAATTTGCATTTTAATAAGATCCCTCTGGCTGCAGTGCAGAGTGGCTTGGAGGGATCCAAGGCTAGAAACTGGGAGATCTGTTAGTTGCACAATTAAGCAAGAGGTAGAAGTGGTCGGAACTAAGGTACTAACTAGTAGCAATGGGTAGGTAGCCAAGTGGGATGGATTGGAGAGCATCTTAGAGGTCAAAGTAATAGGACAAACAGTGTTTGGCTGTGGGAATGGGGGTAGAACACAAGGTGACTCCCAGATTTCTTTGCATATACCAGTTCTTACCTATAACCTGCTATGCCGTAAAATTGTTCTCACCACCAGGGTCACAAAATGAGGCCGGTCAACAAGAGGGTTTACATATTTTTGCCTAATAACTGCCCCCACTGTAAGTTGCTTATAACCTAGGGAGTTTTTTTATTCAAAGAACCTTGTGGGAAAATGATTGCCTTTTATTGCATCTGTCCTTATCTCTTTATACGGGGACATTTTGTTTTGATCCAAGAAGAAACAGCTGTCTTGAGTGGTTTACCAGAAGTAGAGTGGTAAGTAGAGCCTCTTTAATTAGAAAGTGATAATCCTTCTGATGTATTTACCATATAAACATTAAAAAGAATGTGCTTCTTTTGATATAATAAAGATGGTGGTAATGACTAAAATGTAGAGGCCTGTTATATAACCTGAGACAGGGTGTCATGGGGAAAGGAATGAATAAATGAAGCACAGGGCATTTTTAGGGCAGTGAAACTATTCTGTATGATATTGTAATGGTAGATACATGAAATTACACATTTGTCAAAACCCAAAGAACTGTACAACCCAAAAAGTGAACCCTAATGTAAACTATGAACTTCAGTTAATTGTAATATATCAATACTGGTTCATCAATTGTGACAACTGTACCACACTAGTGTAAGACGTTAGTAGAACTGAGTGTTGGTGGTGGGGTATATCTGAATTTTCTGTATTTTCTGCACAATTTTTCTGTAAACATACTGCTCTAAAAATAAAAAATTAAGTGACATGAAGAAAAATAAACTAGAGTAAGGAGATTGGAGGTATTATTTAAAATAGGGTGATATGGGAAACCTTCTTCATAAGGAAACATTTACCCAGAAATCTATGGGAAATGAGGGAGCAAGCCATGTGGATATTTGGGGAAAGAGTAGAATAGTAAGTACAAAGGCCCTCTGGCAGATATAAGTTTAGTGCAACAGAGTAAGCCAGTGTGGCTGTAGCACTGAGACAGGGAGAGAGAGGTAAGAAATAAGTCAGAGAGATACAAGGGCCAACTCCTGTAGATCCTTGTAGTCATAATAAGAAATTTGGTTTCTACTGTGAGATGGGAAGCCATGGGAATATTTTAAGCAGAAGAGCAACATGATTTGCCTTATTTCTTAAAAGAACACTCTTGTTGCTATTAGCAAGACTATAGAGAGACAAGGATGGAGGCAGAGGGACCAGTTACTGCAATAATCCCGGTGAGAATTGATGGTGGCTTAGACCAGGTTGGTAGCTCCATAGGCAGTGACAAAAGGTGCATTATATCTCTATGTGTGTGTATATAAATACAATATATTTTATATACTATTACATATAATATCTAAAAATATATAACATTTTTATTTCAAATACATATAAAAATAACAGGAGGAAACAACAAAAATAGAAAGCAGAACCCTATGTCCCCATTATCGAGCTTCAACAATTATCAACTAGTTCTATTATTTTATTAGGCATTGCAAAATGATGAATTCTTTGATTCCTTCCTGATTTGTTAGCTGGAATGCTTCTATGACAAGAAACTCCCCTCCACAGATATTTAGTTACACTGAAGTACAGTTCACATAGCAAAGGCAGGAAAGGGGCTTTATTCTTTCCTTTTATGTATCAGTTTTTTTAAAAAAATTGTATCTCTAGCCTCCTCAGGGGGTGACCAATGAACTCTCTTTTTTGTTATTATGAACTTATAAATTTATGTTTCAGTCCACAGCAGTTAATATTCTTACTGATGCTCACATAGACCCATCTCTGGCCAGTGGGAGCCACTTCAAGTTGGCTCCTGAGCCCTTTTTTTTTTTTCTTGTTGTAATAACATATAACTTAAAGTTTGCCATTTTAACCATTTTAAGTGTACAATTTAGTGGCGGTAATTACAGTCACAATGTTGTACAGCCATCACCCATCAATTACTAAAACCTTTTCATTATCCCAAACAGAAACCCTGTACTCATTAAGCAGTAACTCCCTTTTACCACTTTTCCTCATCCCCTGGTAACCCTCAATCTACTTTCTGTGTCTATTTGCCTATTTCAGATATTTCATATAAGTGGAATCATAATATTTGTCCTTTTGTGTCTGGCTTATTTCACTTAGCACAATGTTTTCAAGGTTCGCCTGTATCAGAACTTCATTCCTTTTTATGGCCGGATAATATTCCTTTGTGTAGATACACCACATTTTATCTGTTCATCAGTTGATGGACACTTGGATTGCTTCCACTTTTGGGCTATTGTGAAAAATGCTCTGAATGCTGGTGTTCAAGTATCTGTTTGAGTCCCTGCTTTCAGTTATTTGGGGATATATATACCTAGAAGTGGAATTGCTGGGTCATATGGTAATTCTGTGTTTAACTTTTTAAGGGTCTGCCAATATTTTCCTGAGTCCTTTGGACACTGCCTCGGTAGTCTTTGAGTCTTTCCTTGCTTTTTGGTATCCTAAGATGTTCCAGGCTCATCTTGTACATTTCTTACCCCAATCTTAGAATCAAGCCAGGGCCCTAGTTACTTCTAGAGAGGAGTAGAGTATCAAGACCAGTATCTTAGTGTGAGGGGTGCTCACTTCTACCATGTTGGCCTTGTTTCTAGGCATTTTCAGTGGGCTGAGCTAGGAAATTTTAAAAAATGAATTCCTACTGATTAACTTCCAACTTGAAATCAGGAACTTGGGGTTTTTACTTAGCCTCAATAATCTTTTATATCTGTATTTCTCATATCTTTTTTTTTCTCCCATGCCCAAATTCCTGGTTCTCAATCACACCAATATAATTACTTATTTGCTTTGTCCAATAATATACAGTTGCAGAATAGCAACACCAACTCTTACCACCAAAATAGTTTAAGATTTTAAAATTTGGTCTAGCTATATTTTACTTTAAGGCAATTGCTTTATGTTTTAAAATCATTTGAGAAAGTTTTTTTCTGTGTGGTTATGTCATCAACTTGATACTTAACTTGAGTTCATTTACTTCATTTTCCTTTCAATTTTTAAGGGTTTCTTTTAGATTTTTTAAATTTTATTTTTTAGGAGGTCTTGGGGATTGAATTCAGGACCTTGTGCATAGGTAGCAGGCACTAAACCACTGAACTACAGCCTCTCCTCAGTGAGAGTTGTTTTTTTCATTTGTTTTTAGGAGGTACTGAGGTTTGAACCCTGGATGTCATACATGGGAAGCAGGTGCTCAAACCCTTGAGATACATCCGCTCCCCTAGATTTATTTTTATAATTATATACAATATTTACATAGTTCCAAAGTCAAATCTATATCACAAATTGTATTTGAAGAAATCCAGCACATATCCCTGTCACCTCTACCCTGTTCCTTCCCTCAAGTTTTGGGTTTATCTTTTCATTTTGTAAATACAAGCATATATCCATATTTTTTTCTTATCCCCATCACCTTTATTAGAGAAATGGAGCTCTACACAGGTTTTAGATTCTGGGCAAAATTAGAAGGAGGCACAGGATACTATTTTTTGGAAGATTGGCTGTGAGGTATGAGGATGGGGTCAAGGGTGACACCCAGGAATATGGCCTGAGCAACTGAGAGAATGGAACTACCACTTCCAGCTTTCCTGCCCTGAATGCCCTTTCCCCACCTGTCCATGTGGGCCAGGTTAGCCTCACTCATCCTTGCCAACTCTGTTTAGCTTTCCTCGCTCCCAGGTGTCTCCTTTTGCTCCCATAGAGCACTGTGCAGACCACTGTCCATCCCACATGGTATTATATATTTTTGGTTTGTGTTTGACCTGGTCAGTAGGCTGTGATTAGCATGAGGACAGGGATCATGCTTTCTTCTTCTGTTTTTCCACCACCTAGCATAGAGCCTTGGATAAAGTCAGAGCTCAATAAACACACGGGCAAATAAATAGGGAAGGCACAACACTAGGTTCTTTTACACGCATTTATCACTCATTCTCAGTATAACCCCAGCAGGAAGATATTATTAGCCCCATTTCAAGGATGAAGAAGCTAAGGCACAGCAATGTTGAAGCAGCTTATCTAAAGAAATAGCTAACATATTGCTGATCTGGAGTTTGGACCCAGGTCTGTCTGACACCAAAGCCACACAGTCCCAGCTCTTCTCTAGGTTTAGTCATTCAACTTGTGGTTGTGTGTGGCTGTCCAGGTTCTGCCTTTATTTACCATGTGATTTCAGCCAGTAAGCCTCCATACCTGTTAACACACCTACAAAATACAGATGGTAATAGTACCTCTCTCATAGAGCTGTTGTGAAACATTTAGAACAGTGCTTGGTGCATAGTAGGCACTCAAATGTTAGCTGATTTTACTTATTCGTTATTAGTAGCAGAATACTAAAATACTGTTACTTCGCTGTGTATATAGCACTGTGCTATGCACTTTGTGTGCAATCTTGTCTAACCACCCGTCTTGCCTTCTAGGAGCTTACAGTTAGTTAAAAAGGCAAGATGCACATGTTAAAAGGTTATGAAAAAAGCAACCAGGGAGTGGTTAGTGAGCAGGCAGTCATTTGAGATGAAGCCAAGTCAGGACAGAAGGAGCTTGCAACTGGGCCAGTTATATAATAACCCTCGCCAAGGCTTCCGGGACAGAGGTAGATTTTAGAAGTCAGGATGGAGATTTGAAAACTTTTGTTCTATTGATGACACTAATAGTGGTAGTTAAATTTTCATGTCCAGTTTGATGGGGCTCCTACCAATACTTTGTCTTATAGCAAGTTTCATGAATCACATTTTTAATATTCAAATTGTATAGAGTCTGTGAATCGGGGAGTCACCCACTGTTAATAGGACCTGAGAGAGCACTAATGCTGCCTCCTCATTTACAAATGAAGAACTTGCCCAGAGAGAAGAAAGCCATTTGCTTAAGGGCACACTGATACTTGGAAATTGAATTCGGTGGGTTACAGTTATGGGTCAGATCATGCAGATTCCCAAGTGCATGGACTCAAACATGTTAGAGCGTTGGGGAAAGAATGATGGCGCCATTGTGGCTTTCCACTCATATCAGAAGCACAGCCACAGGCATTGCTGAAGGAGGGCGCAGACATCCCCAGGACCTAGCCATTTCTGCTGCCTGATTTGTACTGTGCAACATCTTCTCTGGTCCCTCCCAGAGGTACAGCTGTCCATGCACTGCTGATTATCTCACCAAGCCCTCTACTCTTCTCTCTGTCACAGGGGAAATAAAAAATGTGGTGGTGAAAGGACTCGAGATTTAGAGCCACACAGACCCGGTTCATCTTCTGACTCTGCTGTTTGTTAGATATGTGGCTTTAACTTTACTGAGCCTCAGTTTCATCCTCTGTAAAATGGACATGATAATATCCACCTCAGCAGGTTGCTGTAAGGATGAATTGAGATAATATCTATGAAGCACCTAGCAGATAAAAAGCACTTAATAAAGGGTAGCTCCTTTATCTATTTCTCTCCCTCTCCCATTCGCTGTCTCTCTGCCCACCTGACTTTCATTTAGGATTGCCTCTCCTCTGTGAGATAGTGTGGTATAATGCTGCATTCTTACGTTTCCCTGTCTGTCAGAAATTCCTGAGGGTTGTGTAAAGTTTCATTCCTTGGCCTTACATTCTGAGATTCAGATTCAGGAAAAAATCTGGAAATCTGCATTTTTAAACAGGCGTCGTGGGTGGTTTTGATGCACTGGCCTGCGGCCCTCACTGTCTGGGGTCAGACCTGACGTTTAATCCTGGTGACACCTTGTTCCACCTCTTGCCAGGCCTCTTAGGTTGGGCATGTTGTGCAACCAACCTCTCTGAGGCCCATTTCAGATCTGTAAAATGGGACTGACTCTGCCTTTCTCTCAGGATCCTTGTAAGGGTGAAATGAAATGGTGTGTGTAAAGCATCTTGCTTGGGCCTGGCACATAGTGGGAGCCGAGTGAAGATCAGGTCCCTCCCCCACCCACCAGGCTGCCACCTTTGCTTGTGCAGTTATGTCCAGTACACAGATGGGCTTGTTCAAGGGGGCAAGTGGGAACTGGGATCAGACACTGAAGGGCTGCATGGCCCTTTTCCAAAATGCACCAAGTATCTGTTCAGCTGTAGCCCCATCTCCTCCTTTTAAAGAAGGAAACTAATCTTTTATTTACACTAGAATCTCTGACCCACTCTTACTATTCTTTGGATTTTGCAGAGGATGGATTGTTCAAATGGAAGGACGCCTGCTTTCAGCCTTGCCTGTCACCCCCCTTTACTGAGAGACTGTTTTTGTAGTCATCAGTGCCTTTCTTTGAATCTCAGAGCTTGTGAGCTCTGATCATGTTTTTGGGGATCTAAAAGGCACCAAGGGAGACCAGAAGCTGCTAACGAATTATCACCTGTCAGCTGGAAGCGGAGAGCATGTTTGTAGTTTGGTTCTTTTGGATTTTGCCCTTTTCCCCTCTCCTGTACACTGTTGTCACGACTGGGAATGCTTGTGCAAGTGACTTGTGAATGAGAGAATCAAAGTCTGAGCAGCAGTGACCCTAGAGACTGTGTGTCTTGTGGAATGCAAGGGGTTGGGCAGTAGGAAGAGGCTAATTTAGGAAAGAGCATCTTCAGCCGCTGCCACTATCCCTTTGTGAGACTGCCACATTGGCGTGAGGGGGCAGGAGCATAGCTGAGCCTTGGTTTCTCTCTCCTGCCTATTCAGGTCTCAGAAGGTAGTTTTCATTAATTGGTGCCTTCCCAGCAACTGATGTTTAGTGGTTTTCCCTCTTGGATGTCTGATCTTAAACATATCCTTAGATCGTAGAATACATATCAGGCCAGGGACTGGCTTTTCTGTTCTTCAGCAGTGCTTTGTGATCTGGCTGTTTCCCTTATGTTTTAAGCTTTTAACAAATACATTGGATGCGGACTCATGACCCAGATTTGTGTCTTGGGTCCTCGGTTTGCTCATCTCTGAAATGGAGATGAAAAAGCTTACTTGGCAACATAATTGTGAGGATTAAATGAGATAATGTATGTAAAGCTCTCAGTCTTAGTTCCCAACAATCAGAAGGTGATTAATAAATGATAGATGCTCCCATTATTATCTTGCAACACTTCTAAGCAATTGCAGTTGGTTTAAGGTAAAATGGAGCTCTTGGTTTCTTGACAGATTCAATTCAGACCAATTCACTGATCTTTTTTGGACTTTTTACCTTGATAGGCATCATGCTGAGTGTGTGGTACAGATATAAATTAAGCACTGTTTGTTCTCACTGAGCTCTTCTTGCACATTCTCAATTAATTTTACCTTCTTGCAGCTTCCAACAAAAACATTCTCACTCCCCTCCCAGTCATTCTAAAGAACTTTATCTACTCCCTTGAGGGTTAGCTTGACCTTTACATCTCCTGGGGTCTGAGGACCTTCCCTGCTCACCTCC
>JAQZBX010093018.1:0-12232 GCA_029593785.1 Cabassous unicinctus
TATTTTTATTTTACCGGGAGGTCCCGGGGATCAAACCCAGGTCCCTCCATATGGTAGACAGACGCCCAACCATTTGAGCCACATCCGCCCCCTCACCACTTCTTGAAATATTCTATGATGGGGAGCAAGATATAGTGCTAGCACCTGTTACAGCCAGGGTCCATGCCACAGCCGCCAAACTTCTGATATTACCCATTGAGGCCAGTTTCAAGTCAGCAGCCAACACCCATCCACCACAGTGTGCACCACGATGGGATAAACCAGACTGGACACTTCCACCTCCACTCTGAGTAGAAAGTATTAGCACTGTATGTATAAAGGGGAAGGTGTTTGTGGTCTGGAATTGTTCAGCTGGACCTCTGCTCTTCCTACCACTAACAGTATGGGGGCATGAGTATTTCACTCTGACACTTGACCAAGGCCTGCTAATCACATACCACAATATAAATCAGAACACTTTAATTTCCCAGTCCTTCCCTAAGAAGAAGGTCTAACTTCATTTCCGGCCTTTGGATTTTTGAGAAATTTTCATGTCCTTCCCATTAATTCCCCTTTTTGATTAGACTAGCTTTCATGGGTTTCTGTTGCTTGCAACCAAATGATCCCTAAATAAAACAGAAACTGAGTTTAAAGAAAGACAATTGCTAGACTTTTCTATAACTATAGAGCTAATTTACGAAGGAAATATCCAGTATGTTCCTTTTAAGTTTGGACTGAGATACACAGTTAATGACTAAATACTCTGCTCTCTAATCTCAAGACAGAGAACAGGGAAAAAGCAGTGAAAGACTTTGTGTGCTCCCCTCCAGCCTCCCATCTTCCCCTGGCTTGTGGGGATGCAAGCATTTACCAAAAATAACGGACCTGGCACCCTCACTATGACACATTTATTTTTGGAGAGAGCCAAATGGTTTTTTATTTGCTCCCTTTCCTTCTCAATTCTGTTTTCTAGAACTGTTTCATAAACAAAAATTCCAAGAATACAATAGTGTTAGTAGGGGGTGCTGCTTTCTTGAAAATCATGACAAGAGGGGACAGAGAGACAGAACCTTAGAAGTCCAGCATGCTGGCGCTTAGGGCTATCCATGGTCTACATGCAGACAAAAAAAAAAACTGGACTAGGCTCACGCTTAGTCAGAGAACAGGGTCATTAGAACAGGAAAGCCTTCTGCTGCCCAATAGAGTGGGTGGTCCTAGCTGAGTGCTGCCAGGAACCTGAGGCTGGAGTGGGGCCCATGCACCTCCACCCAGCTCAGCTCACTCAGCAAGTCAAGGTCTGTGAGCAGGAGATGCCAGGATCCTAGAGGGATTAGGGCAGCCCGTTGCCAAACTGACAATAAGTCCCTTTTAATTACTTCCCAAGAATGAACAACAAACCAAAAAATCCAACACGGAGCACAATAAAAACATTTTAAAAAATTATATTCTTGAAAAATGATTGACCACAAAAGATGGAAGACCTACTTGATGTTTCAATAATATGAAAGAAGACTTGGTCTCCGTAAGGTGGACTAAAAGAACTGCAAATAGAGACCAGGCTGCGATAAAAATCTGGAATGCAAAGGGAACTGGATGAAATTTTAAAGGAAATTTTCAAAAGAGAGTCTAAAATAAAACAGCAAATTTAAAAAAATCTTCCTAAATCGCAGTAATTAACAAACTTGATCCTGCAAAAAATCTAATCTGTAATACAGAAGACAGACTTTGGAAACGTTCCAAGATTAGAGATAAAAAGAAAAAAGGAATGAGAATGGTGAGAGAGAAACCTATGGAACAGGAGATTGAATATCAATTGCACAGTAGTTGGCACCCAGAGCAAGAGGCTAGTCCTAATCCAGTACCTGTGGGGCCAGTTCAGGGTGCAGGACCACTCTCAGTCAAGACGGGTCCCTGCTCTGGACCCCACACTCCAGAGGGCCTGCTTTGGCCCTCCTCTGGCCATGCTCCTTCCCTTAAAGCAAAGAGTCCATGGCACCAAGGGAACGAGCCCACCCTCAGCTGTCCTCCCACATCCTGCTCCCAGACTACACGCTGGGTACCATAAATTGAATTTGTTACCCAAACTGCCTGAACTTGTTCCCAGTCTTGTGCAACCCTGTTCCCCAGACCCATTCTCCAAAATGTAGACCACTGAATAGCAGGCACATCCCCAGGATTGGGGATTACCCCAGAGGCGGCAGTTTCCAGGGGTTACAGACAGAACTCGGACATGCAGGCATACGTGCGCGCCCTCGCAGTGTGTGTGGAGCCAGGAGGAGAGAGGGAAAGGCGGGCAGTGTGGAAGGCGAGGCCACACGTCCACTCTCACAGCGCCACATTCTCAGAGCTCAGGGGAGACTGAGGATTTTAATTTAAACTGGCCTTCCAGGGGCTTACGAAAGCATGTCTGTCAAGGCAGAAAGATAGAACATATTTTCTTTAGCGGTAAGTTAGAGTGATTTATAACTTTTAAATATTTTTTTTAATGTGTATGTGGTCCTCCATTTGTGTCCTTATCCTGGGCCACACACGGTTGGAGGCCAGAGCCGGCTTTCGCAGTTGTATTACTGTGTCGGAGGATCAGTTCCTCCGGGTAACCTATAAGAAGAAATGTCACTAACACCTCCAGTAAAGAAAGCGGCAGGCAACTTCTTTCACAGAAGGGAGAAAAAAGTTTCTGGTGGGGCACCTTGCTAGGATTAGAACTAGGGAGCTGGAACGTCAAACCCCAAGAGCACTCTTTCTCCTTCCCTTTGGGTGAGTTCTCTGAGGGCAGGAGGGCCTCGGATCTGAATACAATGCTGTGAATTGCTGCCTGAGGCTGCAGCCAGAGCACTAGGCTCCCCTCCAGGGCTGTGCTCTGGACCTTATCCTCAGCTTTAGTCGCCTTGCTTTCTGCTGAGGAGACTCACTTGCTTAATTCCTGAATATTGCAGTGCCCAGCAAGGGGCATTTTGCTTCTAGTTGCATAGGCCTGCCATAGTAAAAATCACCTCCTTTTGCCTGGGAATTTTAAGAACTTTCACCCAAAGGGCCCTGATCAGTTCAGCTGGGTCCCCTCTACTGAGAGTAATGCCATGGAAAGCCACGGCTGCTTTTTATGGGGACACTGTGTGTGCCTATAGCACTGCTGTGCTAAGCCACCCCTAATACATCACAAGAAGCTTTAGAGGGGAAGAGACTGGGTTTCTGGATATGCTGCTTTTGTTTGCAGATGGGTTAGAAGCACTGCATTCTGGAAATGGCCTAGGGGTATTGTTTACACCCTACACTATAGTGAGAGGGACACCCTGCTTAACTGAGATACACTCAACTTAGGTTCAGGCCACAAATATATGGACAGACCAGACAGAATGCAGCGGCCAGTCTCCAGCTGGCTGGGCTGAAACACTTAGTGGGCCTAGTTGCAAACTAGTATCCTGGGCATGAGGCCAGTCAGAGTCAGGGAGGGAGGCTGCAGCCAAAACCTTGAGCAGCTACTTCCTGCTCAATGGGGCATGGGGCATGGGGGAACACACCAACTCCAGAAGTCACTCTGATGGGGAGAGAATGTCACTATGCCAGACCAGGCTCCCATTGGCTGAAGTCCTGGGCAGGGCCAAGCCCAACAGTGGCTGGTTATGAAGGTGGCAGCTGGGGAGGTCTAGAAACAATGAGCCAGCAGAGATGGATGGGGGGCTTGGTGGATTCCCAAGGACATCCACACATGGTGGGCAGAGCTCAGGATCAGCTTAAACCAGAGAAGCTGCCCTAGGTTATGATGAGGAGAGCTGCAGCCAGAATGAGGAATAATGATGAGACAGCTTCCTCATCTGAAGTGGGGCTAATAATATCTCCAAGTAGTGTGACGAGAATTAAAAAGGGTAACATTTGTGTGGAAGCATCGGGTGCACAGCTTGAGCACAATAAATATCAGTTACCTTCCTCTTCTAGGAAGGAATCTGAGATCGTTGTCATGAAAGGTGATGGGAGCAGCTCTGGAGCCCTTTGTTAACTCTGTGACCTTGGACTAGTGATTTACCCTCTCACCTGTAAAATGAGAAACTGCTCTCCACCCCATAGGATTATTGAGAAGACGGTTGAGAAAGCCCATGCAGAGCACTTAGCAGAGTCAGCCTTTGGTGAAGGTAAGACAAAGAAAGCTGTGTGGACCCCCTGTTCCTCAGGAGGATACAGGAAAAAATGGGGCATACTTAAGTTGCTCTCATGAAATTGCAGGATGGGGGAGAAGCAAATGGCAGTGGTGTGATTTTCAAGACGACCCCAGCTATGTCTGGAAGAGCTGGGTCTGTTCAGTGTGTGTGCATGGGCCTCTGGCTGAAGCCCTCAGCCTGGATAATGCACTTCACCTGATGCCCAGGCTTATGAGCTGGCAGCTGTGAGTGGATATGCCTAATGAGAGAGACAGCCCTATGTGAGGACCCGAGGGCCTAGGGCTGGTTCCAAAAACATTGTCCACCCAGAGGCTGGAGCCAGCTTGGCCAGTCCATTCTCCAGGCTGGAAAGGGAGACCCAGGGCTCCAGCAAGATGGCATCTTGCTGTGCATGGAGCACATTTTCAACAAACAGGTAAAGAAATCCTCCTGGTTTTGAATACTTGATGGTGGTGGGCGGGGGGTTGGGGGGTGGGAGGGTGGGATGTAAGAGAGTAATTTATAAGCTTACTTGCCTCCTGAGGATGGTAGGTTTCGTTCAATGGCAACCCCTCCCAGATATGCAAAGGTGGCCTGGAGCTCAATTGATCAGGAGACACAAGTCACTGAAGACGTGAAGAGAGGAGAGAAACAGTAGGAAGCAGGACTGTTGAGGAAATGGATAAGGGATCTTCTAGGAATATTCTAGGAATGTCTAATATTCAATCTGAAGTTATATACCTGTTTTTCATTTACCCAAACCTTCAGTAAAGTCTGCTATAGACACAAATCCATGTGTGAGTTCATGAGTGTGTAAATTTAAAAAGGGGATGAGCCCCATGTCTGAGTAAACACAATTCAGACATAAGGCCACAGGGAATTACAGAAATCTTAGAGAAGACTTGGACTTGCCACTATCATGGAATGGGGATTCAAATCCATGTTATTCAGAGTTAAAGGAACAGGGAGCTAGATCCCTGCTGACATGAAATATGTACCATGTTTAATCCAATGATAATCTAATAGGTCCCTGGTCTTGCAAAATCTGTTGAATCTATTATTCAGATGAAGTAAGCAGCCATTCCCTTTGCTCAGCCTTGCCACATTCCAGTCTTGTTATCCCAAGCAAACTGCTCTGCCTAGAAATGAAGCCATTTGTCTCAAATGCTCTGTGCTCTGTATTTGCAGGTTAGAAGAAAGACATGTCCTCTGACATGCTCCAGGAACACAAAGACAGCATGTCTGGAGTAGGTCATACAGGGCCTCCTGCATCTGCCATCTGCCTTCTTTGCAACAAAGAGCATTATTTGGAACTGACCTAGATGCCTAGTTCCTTGCAAAGTAATTAGCCGCCCCAAATGTTCTTTGAATTATCTTACTATCCCTCCTTTTGTTTCCCCATCCATCCCCACCATGCCTACTAATATCCCCAAGTCTGCTGTGAACCATCAACCCTGCTTCCTGAAGGGATACTCATTTCTCACTTCCTGTTTTCAAATTAGTCACATTATGAAGATCCCAAAGCCTGCAAAATTCACAATAATAATAATAGCAACAGACAGATATTGTCATTATGTGACCACTACTCTGCTGGGCTATTTGCACAGATTGTCCTATTTCTAACAACATCCCAATGCAGTAGGTGTTATTATTATCATTATTACTATTATTATTCCCAATTTTACAGATGAGGAAAATTATGAAATTCAGATTCCACGAATATGTTTTGACATCTGGCTATATGCTTTCACATCAGTTATTCTTTCTTTCAAAAATCATTTACTGGACAGACATGATGTGTGCCAGTATGGTAGATAATATTATTTCTGTTATAAAATCGTGCTGGAAATGGTGAATTGAAATTTGCCCAGGGTCACTCAGCCAATTAATGGTGGATTGTCATGATTGAACCCAATAACTCGATCCGTGAGGGTTCCTGAGTTACAAGCTGATCATGACATAAACCATGTTGGCAGGAAAAGGGGTAGAAATAGACCGAGCAGCAAGAAAGCCAAGGGCTTCCCCAGCTCACACATTCGGTTCAAGAGAATGAAGGAATCATTCAATTTCAAGGTATAATTAAGTTTCTTCTTTTAGACGATTATTACCACATACCAAACCCCAGGCCAGATTTCACTCTTCCTATCACCAGTTGCCCTGGAGGCCCACTCCCTAATGACTGGGAATAATTTCTCCATGTTTGCATTTGTAATTTTTCCCACATGACAGAAGAACAAGGGCCTGGTAGAGCTGGGGCAATACTTCTGCAGCCCAAGCCCTCTGGAAGAGGTAGGGAAGCCATGAACTAGGCTCTTACCCCACCACTGAGGATGGCCCCAAAGGGGCAGTAGAAGGAGCTGAGGCACAGTGCCTCGAAGGGTTCAGCTCTCCCAGGCTCTTGGTGCTTTCCAGATGTGAGGCAGCCATCACAGGGGCAGCGTGGCCATCGGCTTGGCCCCTCACCAAGACTGAGAGCGAAGAGACCTCCACCTCCATTCCTGGTGGGGAGGGGCAGCCACTTGCTCACACACGCCAGGACCGCTTCAAGATGCTGAGGGATTTGAGGTGTCCTAAAACCAGATGTGGTAGAGCTGATTGTTTTACTGTGGTCTTCCTCCTCCGTGTGCCAGCCAACTCAGCAAATCTGAGCCAGCAATCATAGCAGCTGCCACTAATGATGGAGCATGTACTACACACCAGGCCCAGTGCCACATGTTTCACGCATGTTTTCTCATTAAAACCCCACCACAACCCAAAGAGGATGGTATCATAGGCTTCATTTCATAGATGGGAAAACGGGAGTTCAGAGGTGCAGAACTTCACGCACAAGGGGAAGCGGCAGAGTCAGGATGGAAACCAGGGTCTATTCATCTGCCTACAAAGTAAGAAATTGAGCCTATAGGTGGAACAGCCTCTTACTGGTCTTCATAACCACCCTGATGCATTCAAATCACCCCAGATTTGAGAATGTATCCCCTCCCTTAGCACTTCAATTTTGGTGCTAGAAATTTCTTCTTTGCTTTTTCCCTTAGCATCTTTGAGCTGTATTCTTCTGGCTCTGTTCTTCTACTCTCAGAGACTAACTCTCCCACTCATACCAAGGAAGATACAGCTCCTCTTTTTACACAAAGTCAGCTGTTTTTCAGCCTCAAATAACGGTGTCCAAAATCTAGTTTTATATGCAACTTCTGGTATGCTCCCAAAGTTAGAATAAGAGAGAAATAAGGAAACAAGATGATCTTTAATTTGGGTCAGTAGATAAGACTTCTGTTACAGCTTTCTCTGCCTCCAATCTCAACAGTACATAATCCAAAGGTATTCAGTCACTAAATTCTGACAAAGTAAGTCCCTTCATCTCCAGCCAGAATCTGACTCTCTGTGTATGAGACCCCTGGAGTGAGGAAGTGGCTGAGAAAGGGCTCCTCCAAACCCTTCTGAGAAGCAGGAACCTGGGGAATTCCCAAGGTGAGCCCCAGGATAGCTGATTTACACCAAGGTGATTGGAAAAACTTTCTAGCCATGTAATAGAAAAAAAGAAGCCTCAGGCCTGGACAGAGGGGGATACAGTGATGGAAGCTATCCTCACCTGGTAGACATGTGCTTTAAGTGCTCCTTCATTATGAACAGATTTAGTATTCATTGTTGGAGAACAGGTGGTAATAAGTCCCTGCCTGGAGCAGGCAGGAGAGCTGCTGTCACGTTGGCATTTCTAGATGCGTCCATTAAAACATAGCATTCACTTATAAGTACTTGTAAGCATCTGAGTTCAGGGGGGAGAGCTCAGAAACCTGGGGGCTTAGAGATGATTGACTTAGTACAGCCATGCTACAAGCCCAGTCAGACCCAAACCCCTTAGAGTAGCCAGCAGATATTCAGGAGCAAAGTATCACAATGAATTCTGAGACCTTATTCTCCATGATATCAGAGGAGAGGCTTCAGAATATCCAAAGCCAAATAAGGAAGGATAAGAAGAGAGCTCCACTGTTGGGACTAGGGACAAAGAGGACATCTTGATGATGCACAAATAAATGCTGCCGACGTTTTTGTCCTAAACCAGTAGAGAGCTACATTTTTATTTCTTGTACAGACTAACGGAGAGGGGGAAAATCAAATGTTTATGGACAGCATTTTTTCCCATTCAAAATGAAAATAGCTTTCTTTAATCCTGTGAGGAAGAATATGTATATTCTCATTATGGTCCAGATATATGATAGTATGAGAACTGGGCTTTAAAAATGTAATACCTAGGCATATTTGAAAAAGAAAAACAGAAACAGCCAGCCTTCAAGGTTTTCATTCCTCAGAATTGTAGGGCTTTAGCATTCACGTGGGTCATTCACTGCACTTTGTACTCAAACATTTCTATCAAGTGGCTGCTACTCTCATCTCCACTTTGCAGGTGGGGGAACCAAGCTCAAAGACGCAATACAGATACCAAGGTCATCCAGAGAATAGGCAGCAAAGCTACAATTATTTCATTCTATCTACTGTTTTGCAACACTTCTTAAGGGTCAAGCATGTGTTCAGGACTGTGCCCGGCAATGGAAGCAGATGACTAAAGTGTGCCACCCTTCCCCAAGCCCCTTACCTCCCACCTTCACCTCCAAAGCTAGGGATCTCTCTCCCATGTTTAAATGAATACCTCTATACTTGTGCCCAGCAGGGCAGGATAGCAATAAACCTGGAATTTCCAAAAGCCAACAATTTCCAAGGAGGCTCAGGCACAGGGCCCTCTGGATCCCTCCATTCCACTCTCTGCCTCTCAGTGGCTCCAGGCCTTGGAGGAACCAGCAGACTTCAGGCTCAGCCCAGACCACCAGGACTACAAGACCCTCTGGCAATGTCCTCCTTCTCTCTATCTTCTTGGCTTTCTCTCTCTTCTGAGAATTTCCCCCTAATCCTGCTATTTTGAGAAAATAATAATGAATAGTAATAGTAGCAACATTTAGGAGCAGAGGGAGGACTGGAAAGAGGATGAGAACACCATTTGGAAAATAGATCCTAGCCCATATAGGCAAGGAGTTGACCAAATCGTTCTCTCTCACGCGCTCTCTCTCTCTCTCTCTCTCTCTCTCTCTCTCTCTCTCTCTCTCACACACACACACACACACACACACACACACACACACACACACAAGCCAGTGATTTCTGGATCATTAACAGTCTGGATCACATTAGATTAGAAATGCAATTCAGACCATTAGAAGTCAAAGCCATGAGCCTGATGGGTCTAGCTCCACAATGAATTAACCATATCTTGGATGATCTGTTCTCAAAATGACATAATTAAAGTCTAAAACATTGGAGGCTAAACTCTGAGAGGTCCATCTGTACTTACAGCCATGCAGGTCTTTATGTAACACTGAAATCCACACTGGCTTCTGGAGGTTAAGAGTATGAATTCTAGAGACATCCAGCACTAGGTTTACATCCAGGCATTATTAACTGTGTGACTTAGAACAAGGTACTCAAATTAACTTTTCTGTGCATTCTCATCATTTGTATGATGGAAAAAGATAGTACTGTTAAATCAGAAATTGTGAAGGGTCTGGGATATTACCCTATATACAAAGTTACAAGTTAGTCCACCATATATATGACAGCTGAAAACACAAGACTTATGTGTCTATTACTAGTAACAAAAGTGGCAGCCAAAGCAGTTCCCTGAGCTTCAGTCCCCACAGGATGACACAGTGAGTGGCAAATGATACCTGAACATGCAGTGGGGTACAATACAGAGGGAAAGATTCTAGTTTTATACAGGCTGCCGGTGGCCTGCCCATCCTCTCCTCCAGAGACACCTTATTTTTTTCTCCGAAATGTAAGACAATCTTCTCCAGGGAGGGGAAAAGAGGTCTTTATCTTTACTACTCTAGATTGTCTTTGGGAGGGAGATGTCTGAGCTTATTAAATTGACTGCAAATGCTTCTGTTCCAGAAGCATTTGGAAGTGTCCAAAAAGTACCTACTTCATGGAGAACATCATGAGGATTTCGGTGAAATGGACACAATTCTTCGACTGGTGCATGTTAGATGATTGGCTTCAATAAATATTTGCTGGCTGGTGACTGAATGAATGGACTCAGACCTCATCAATTCGTGTGGATGTGGACAAGCAATAGGGATCATTTTCATCCTGCCTGTAGGTCCCACAGAAAGCCCCAGACACTGAAGGAATGATGAGATAAGGAGGAAAATAGATGTATCTCTTTCTCTCTCTTTATGTATGTATCTTTTGGTATTCTCATGAAATTCCTTTGGTTGTTTTCTGATCTCCTCTTCATCACCCTCAGTAGTCAATAAACACGAACTACTACTTTTAGTTGCAGGAAAAGAAGAGGAGCATTTCCCTTAAAGCCATTCCTTTAGAACGGAATCCCGAGATAGTCCAGTGCTGGCTTTTGGTGAGGCAGTGACTGTTCAGCCCCAGTCTTGGGGGTGTCCTCTTGCCAGCTCAAGCACCTGACCTTGATCATGACAGAGTAAGGCATCCAACTCCCTCTTAAATGAGCAAGAACTCAGAAGTCAGCCAGGGCTTCAGAGGAAGGGAGGGCCAGGGGAGATAAATAAAGAATAACGGTTATGCAGGAGCCTAGAGAAGACAGAGTGACCACTCTGCTCATGGAATCAACCTGAAAGCTGGGATGAGGACTGAGCTACAGAGTAAGACCAGACCAGCTAGGAGGTTCTGGTCTCGCATATTCAACTGCCCACCAAATAACTCTAAGGTACTTCAAACTAAGCATCTCCAAATTCTTGATTACCCCACCACTCACCAAAACAGGGGCCTCTTCCAGTCTCAGTAAATGGCACTATCAGCCACTGACTTGTTAAATCTAGCAGCCTCCAATGAGGACCACTTACTTTGGGCCTGGATAGAAGACAAGTAGAGAAGAACTATATTTGATCTATCTGTTGCATTTAACACTAATCTTCCTCCTTCTTAAAACTCTTCCTTCCAGTTCTCTTGACTGCTTCTAGAAGGAGTCTCTTTCCTTAGCCCCAGTTGTCCACAGCAGAAAACTGCCCATAATGTACCTGTTATGGTCTCTTCCGATTCCTCATTTACTTTTGATAAAATACATAGTGTGAGATAGTAAGTGTTAAAAAGCACTGGCTCTGAAATCCTACTGCCTGGCTTTCAACTTTATACCAACTTCTGGTTGTGATCTTAGACAAGTTACTTATTGTCCCTATAGCTGAGCTATTTAGAGTCTTCCATGTAAAATGGGGACCATAGGGTTTTTTTGTTTTTTTTAAACAATTTATTGAAGTATATCATTCATACATGAACATACATAAACTAAAAGTGTTTAGTAAACATCGCGATCTTACAAAACAAACATGCATGACATCATACAGGGCTCCCACACATCACCCCCCCCACAAACATCCTGCATTGTTGTGAAACATTTGTGAACAAATCATGAAAGAGCATCGTCAAAGTATTACTACTAACTATAGTCCGAATCTTCCTCCCCTATACATTAAGTATTTATTTATTATTTACTTTTATCCATTTTTACCGCACCCACCCACCCCCCGTTTTTGCTGTTTTTGTGTCCATTCGCTGAGCAACTCTGTGTCCATTTCCTGCCCTCTTTTCTCATCCTTCTACTCCTGTCTTCACTGGGATTCGATCCTCAGAAACTCTGATGTGGGAGAAAGCCGTCCTACTACTGCCTGTGCCACCTTAGTTCCTCGTTTTTCGGTGTGTCTCATCTTGGCCCTCCCTTATGTCGCTTTCCTGTAATGTCATCATCTTGCTGCATTGTTTGCGGGGCCTGGCGGTGCACCCGCACATAGGGCCTGGCGGCTCACTCATGCACGGGGCCTGGTGACCTACACACCTTCTATATTTTTCTTTTTTTTATTTTTACCGGGAGGTCCCAGGGGTGGAACCCAGGTCCCTCCATATGGGAGACAGACGCCCAACCACCCGAGCCACATCTGTCCCCCTGCTATATCTCTTAAGGTTGACCAAAGATACCCAAAGTTACAGTCTTTTCCCATACAGGATGGTCATATAATAAATCAGGCTTAGTTTATCACCAGCATTCTAAAAACCAGACCAAGGGAGAAAAACTAGGTCTGGGGACACATGCATGGTTTCTAATATAG